>OVAY01000017.1:0-84303 GCA_900406395.1 Kernera saxatilis
TTATAATTTAAAACCCAAAACAAAAAAAAAATTTAAAAATTAAACAAATATTTTATAATATTATGTTAAGTAATTAATTCGCCTGATGCACTTCTTTATTTTTTGGGGCATATATATTTTTGCAGTTATACAATTTGTCAATCAATTATCTGTTAAAGTCTACCAAAATTAACTTTCCATTAAATTTCTGCCGTTACAATTTGAATACGTTAATTAGTTTGAATTTCTGGTCAAGCTTTTTAAACAACCATCGCTTGTCAGACGTTACAAACTACAATCGATGAATGGCCAACTACTCTTTTTAAGTTTTTATAATTTATCTCAGACCATCGAAACAATTAACCAATACTAATTAACTCATTAATCAATACATTTGTTTACGTGGATCCAACGGCGATTGTGATGGTGACGTCGATTGGTTTGGAATAAAAGTTAACGGTCAGGATTGGTCATGACATTGTTGTGGACGGTAGACTAGACTCTACCTCACGCTGTCGGCTTGAAATTTACACAGTTTCAATTGTTTCCCTTTTTAGTTTTTTTTTTCCTCTCCGTTTTATTTAAATTTAAAAGATGAGTTGAAACCATAAATAAGATGAGACTTTTTTTTTTAAAGCTAATACTTTTTTAACAAAAAGATGAGGCTATTTTGGTTTAAAAAAAAAGGTATTATAAATGTTTGTCATATAAATCAAACCGGTATAGGAGAAAAATGTAAAATGTAAATACCAACAGAATCCAAAAGTTATAGGCAAGGCAAAGTCGAAGGCTGCTAACAATTTTTTTTTTTTTTTTTTTTTTTTCANTTTTTTTTTTGTTGTCATCGGCTGCTAACTATTTTATGTGCCAAATATTCGATTGGTACCGTATATATATATGCGCTTCAATGGCGACTCAAACTAAAATAAACTATTTGAAGGTAATTTAGTTGAGCAAAAAGGAAGACTAAAATAAAGTATTGCATTTGATTGAGAAATTTCCGGAATCAAAGCTATGGCCTATGGGGGTATTGAGACAGTAGTAAATTATCAAGACGTAAAGAATACTAAGCATAAAAAAAAAAACGGCAAGAGAAAATGTTTTTTTTTTTTTGTTAAAAACGGCAAGAGAAAATGTTACTAATCAAAATCTAATTGTTTTCCACTTACTAATGTTACTAATCTAATTATAAGCAATAATTGTAATTTGTAAGACGCTAATCAAAGGTTGAAGCAGAGGATCATTCCTCAGAGACAATTATCTTGGCGCTGACCCAAGACGACATGACGTGAAAGGGACGCGCACCTGAAACCTTCCTTCTAAATTCTATTACAATTTTCTATTTTTCTTTGGAAAAAATAATTAAAAGTTATTATTCTTCCTCAATTTTGTGATTCTGATCTGATCTAGGTTGGCATAAATGTTTATAGTATTTAACATGATCTGTGGAATCTTAATAGTATTTCGTATTCATTCTATAAATGTTTCGATTTATTCTTCAATTTATTGTAACTATATTCGCGTTTTTAGAAAAATCAAAAGAGTGGTAAATAATTTATTAATATTACTATCGTTGCCTTTAGGACGACATAAAATTAGATAAATCTAACAAGTAATGTAAAAATATGCTACATAAATTACACGCCATAACGCACTTTAATTTGTTAATAGATAGAAAATGAACTATATTCCTCGGTACCTCCCTTGTATCGATGGCTCTTCAACACACATGGTCCCTCGTTTAGCTAATTGTTCTCGTCTTTTCATATCGATTATACATATGCCCAAAATTTTAAATATGTATATAAATAGAAATATTTTCAAGCCGTTTTACAGAAAAAGACATACAAATTTTAAATAAGCTGGAATAACTAATTTCTTAAACAGTTATTATGATTATTGTTTTGAATGCTATATAAATTTGTGTTTTTAGTAAAAAAAAAATGCTATATAAATTTGTGTGTATTTATATTTGTAATATGATATATGCATGTTTAGGAGATATTTTGTGGGTTTTTTTTTCTAAATTTAAAATTTTGTTTTTTTGTTAAATTATGGAATTCCGGATATCTTCGGTCCATCCATAATTTCTCCTAGTATCGAGAATCAAACTTCAAATCAATATAATGCATATAGTTAATAAATAAATAAACCAAATTTTCAACATTTTTATCCATCTTTGAAAATGAAATACTGAAGAAAAAAAAAACAAAGCTATACCCAATAACAACAGCAAAACAAAAGGAAAAAAAAAAAACACAAAAACTGATAAGGAAATGTCAAATCAAGTAAAGGCAAAGGGTTTAATTGATCAATAATTGTATACATGTTTTAAGAATTAAACACGTAGTTGAACTTCGGTGAAATTGCATGTGTGCTTACCTTCTTGCTTTTCAATATAAGGTTTGAATATTTGTTAATTTTGTTCTAAACGTCGATTATTGATCCTGCAAACCTCATCCAGGCTCTTCTTGATTATTAGTTTTCTATTTAAAATCGATTTCAACAACTGAATTTCAATTTATTTTCCATTCCTTTTTTCTCCAAAAATTTAAACTTGATAAATATGACTTATATATAGTTATAATTATGTCATTTATATGGTTTTAAATATCGAATCGTGTAATGTGTTGACAGATAGCAAAAAATATCGAATCGTGCCATGTGTTGCGCTCTGTCCCTGATCTTCCATAACCACATGTTTTTTTTTTGTTTTTTTTTTTTTTTTGAATTTAACTTCGTAAGATGTTTTCTCAATATATATATATATNGATGTAACCTAAAGGCTAAAACCAATGGCCAAAAATATTAAAAAGGCCAAATTGTAAAATTATTATTTCTAAAAATCTGTTATCCTATGGACCACAGGGCTAAAATGTAAGACTGATGGTAAAGTTGCTTTTCCTCATGAATTCATACGAAAGATAATTCATTTTGCAGATTTTTTGTTTTTGTTTGTTGTGTTGTTGGATAAAATGTATTATGGGCTTTATGGATCGAACATACTCAACTGTATTATGGTATGGTTCGTGTACTTCACAACTAACCTGATTTTTTTTTTTCCTGGTGAAAGAAAAAACGAATACCAAAATAAATAAATAAATAATCAGCTCGTTTTGAGAAAAAAAAACAAACTAATTAATCAATCCGGCTAACTTCAACTAATTTTATTAGCATTTAGAGGACTCGAAAACCAGATCGATCATAATTAATTTACCTATATATAGAACTTTTTAGATGCAGCTATATACCGTACTAAATTTGGTGCGCACATGGAATTTCATCAACAACCACCTTTTATTTTTAACTACTTTCTAAGTTACCTATATGCGATTTCAGTTTTCACACCTAAATGCGAATTACAGCAACAGTAAATTACCAAATTAATACAGCCCAATATATACGTCCTAACTATTCAAAGTTCCAAACGCTTGACGGAATCCAATTAAATTAGGACAGCACCTCATCAATATTAAATAAATTAAATAAATACATGTCAGGTGAAAAAATGGTCAATTCCAGAAAAATTAAACTGTTTGTTTTTTTTAGTTTTAATGAAATACTTCCTCGGAAAAAAAAATTGTCAATTCCAGAAAAATTAATGGGTTTTTCTAATGAAATAGAAAATATGGAACGTTGAGTGGGGACCATGTAACTTACTTTGTGAGGTGTGTACTTGATTGCTTTGTACTCACGTGATGCGTTGTTAATGGGCCTTGTATAATTCTTTAAATAAGTTTATATATATTTCGTTTGACCCAAAAAAAAAAGTTTTATATATTTCAAGTGTTTTGATTTAATTATATAAAAATGAAACCATAGTATATGCTGTGGTATGTGTTGATATTAAAAAACATACGATAGATTTAGAAACTGTCCCCAGTTTGATATTTCATATCCAACATGCGCATTACCACTCACAAAACACAATTATGCTCCGCCTCCACTTTAATTTATTTATCTTGATATACTCTCTTTTTTTTAAGCCACTTTATAAATACAAGGAGACTTCTGAGAATCTATGTTGTATTACAGAAATTTACTTATTAACAAAATAATAATTCTAGTTAATTGATTATAATTTATCCAAGCCATTACGTAGTTCAGATAGATGATGATGCTGAGGAGATTTATTGATCTAGATATTTAGACAAAACTGATCTGAATTTATTGATCTAGATATTTGGATATATATTTTCACGTATCTGAATTTAGAAAACTAGTATCAAGCAAAAAAAAACTAAATTAATATAAATAAAATTTGTTAATAATAAAATTTCAAGTAAAATATATGAATATACATTATAACAGTGTCTAATATATATATAACGAGTTTTAATCTGTCTGCACAACTGATCAGGCAAATTGGAGAGATAGTCCAAGACTCCAACATTTTGAAATGGAGCACGAAGAAGATTAGATGACTAAATGTTTCAAATAATCTATTATTTTTGCTTTTAAATTACAATAAATATAAAGAACATATGTATTTAATTTTGGATTATTAGGTGGGATAACCTATTTTTAAACGTTAATTTGTAGTTTTAGCTAAGTGTGAGAGGGTTACAAGAAAGTAACTCTTTCTTTTTTTTTCTACTTTTTATATCCTTGATTTTTTTGATAATGGCAATGCTAAACAAATTTTTTCTTCTGCTACAACGTCCCATCACTTTCCCTAACTAGAGTGACAGCTTTATTGAAAATATGTGTTTCAATACGACAATATCAAATTATTTACAATATTTCTTCTCTCGTCTTTTGTATTTGCACTGTTCATCATCTTCTCTCATTTTTTTTTTGTCGAAAATTTATGTCTCACGATCACCTTCTCTATTTTCTCCTAAATCAAATGGAATGAGTAATCGCTATAAAAGTTGCCACGTCGTCGCGTTAAAAGCACATTACGACATCAACATATTTATTTCTATTTTAACAATAAATTTGGTTTCGCTTATTCATATTCGTTATTTCCATGATTTTTCTCAATTTTTCAGCTTCAATTGCTTCTATTTCACCATCTACTTTTCATTTCATTTAAGGATTCTTTCTTTGTATCAAGCATATTGATGGTGACATAGAAGCAATTGAAGCTCATAAATAATAGAATTTTAGGTAAAAAGTTTATAGTTATACTATATTTTCTAATTATTAATCTTCTAACATTGATATAAGTTTCCAGTTATACTATATTATTTACAGTAGTAGGTCTCTTGTGCTTGTCTAAAAGACACAAAAAATATAAATATTGATAGTTAAATGTAATTATTTCTAGAAATGTTATTATAAACTAAAGAGGATAAACATGTCCTAAACCCTAAACCCTAAATCATACTCTCAACAAATGTCGTGTGTATGGGACATACTATATAGTAATATGTATGGGCTCCCATTTTCCATTTAAGGTATAGATTCCTTTTATAAATGTTTGATAAATGGGCATATTATCAATGAAAGGGGGCATACTGTATAGTATATGTTTGGGTTTAGGGTTTAGAGTTTAGTGTTTAGGTTTTAGGGTTTAAGGATTAGGCTTGTAGGGTTTAATATTTAGGGTTTAGGGTTTAGGGTTTAGGGTTTAGGGTTTAGATTCATTTTATAAATGTTCAGGGTTTATTAATATGTTTGGGTTCCCCTTTCCTTTTTAGGGTTTAGATTCCTTCTATAAATATTCGTTAAATGAGGTATATTGTATATTAATAGATTTGGGTTCCCCTTTCCCATTTAGGATTTAGATTCCCCTATAAATGTTTGTTAGAGACGGCATATTGTCTAGTAATATGTTTGGGTTTAAGGTTTAGGGTTTAGTGTTTAGGTTTTAGGGTTTAAGGATTAGGCTTGTAGGGTTTAGTGTTTAGGATTTAGGGTTTAGGGTTTATGTTTTAGGGTTTAAGGATTAGTCTTGTAGGGTTTAGTGTTTAGGGTGTGGGGTTTAGTGTTTAGGGTTTAGTTTATTTTTATAAATGTATGTTAAATAGAGGCATACTGTCAATAAAAGGGGTCCTACTATATATTAACATGTTTAGGGATTTAGAATTTAGGGTTTAAGATTTAGAGATTTAAGGTTTAGTGATTAGATTTTGGTGTTTAGGGTTTAGGGTTTATGATCCAATATTGCATTGTTAATAGTTTTGAAATGTATTCGTGTAATATTAATTGATGTTAACATCCTTTCTTTTATTAATATGAGGACGTCCCATAGTCTATTGTGGCTCCTTAATGATAATTACGAACATTTACACTAGGTTACCTTAAGAAACACAATGAATATAAATATATATAGTAATACAAAATTATTTTCAAAAATATTATAAAATAAATATGTTTCATAAGTATTTATAATTATTGCTATATATTTTCAGTATTATTACATACATGTATTCAATATATTACCATTGCTGTCTTATATTGCTTTCAATAGTCAATAAGCTTCAATTAAAGTGTTTTGCTTTCACGTATTATGTTTTATTTTGCTCCAACTCAAATAAATTTTATAAAGTATTTATAGTTACATACTTGTATTTCGAGTTATAGTACTTGTGTTCTATATGTTAACAGATATGTCTTTTATTCATTTCATTTTATCAAGTTTCACGAACATTCATTTCATAAAAGTTTCTTCTATATGCATCAGGCTTTTTTATTTTCAAATCTCAAATTTATTTACAGGTCAATTTACATGCGATAAGTTATTGTCATTGTTGATGTTAACATCTTTCTTTTATTAATATGAAGACGCTAACATATATACATAATATTCGCGTAGTCAAAATTTTATACAGTTATTGTGTATTGTGTCAGTAAGTTGATCTCTTGTCGGTAAGGGCAGAAATGTCCAAAACTACAGTGAAGCGTTAGTTGTTAAAGAAATTATCAAAAGAGATCAGATCGGCTAATTCACGTTAAAGAAAGAGCTAGTCGGTAAAGTCACCTTTTAATTTTTGTAGCGGATTTGCAGAAAACTTTTATCAAAGATAAAGTTTTTATTTAAAGTAGTTAATCAAAAAAATATAATTTTTTGTTGACATTGAAGATGAGTTTCCAAGTTTGAGAAAGTATGTAGATAAATACGTGCAGAGTTTATTAATGTGTCAATTTATTGATTGTAGTGGACCTTGGGATTCTTTCCTTTTTTTTTCCTTGGGTTTATTGAAATTTATTTCTTGATACGTGTATGATATGCACGACGAGACGAAAATTATATATGTATGCCTACGTATACGCATACTTTAAGTAATATAGATAATTTCTGAATAAAGACTATCTGCCGAAAAACAAAAAAAAAACTAAAACCATCCAAATATCCGAAGAGGTACATTTTGTCTTCTGTACCTACTTTTGTTGTCATCTAACTTTTTTATTTCTCGAAATAAAATTCAATTTCCGGAGCCTCCCGTCTGGATATGTACCCATCATCTTATTTTTTCCATAATTATGTCCCTCGTGTAATATCTGAAGCTTTACATTGTGATTATGTAAACAGATTCAACTATAATGAAAGCAGATGTTAAAAAAAGACCTTTAATCTTTTTTTTTTTCATATATATTTAGGTCAGGCATAAAATCTTTAATTCTTTCTCAAAGCAGTCATAAGAACAGTTGATCCTGTAAGTTCATTAAGTCACAAGTTTGAAAAAAAGAAGGCCAAATCCACATACAATTAATGGAAATATTTATTTACGAATAAAGTAATAACCAATTGCATATCTAAACTCAAGGTTCAAAATTTCATTAACGTCAAAAGGTATTATTCATCATGTTTATTGCATTAGTGTATAGAAAATTGAATCTAGTTGCGTTTTTTGTTTTTTTGAGAAACGATTGGCACCAAAATTTTGATTGCTGTTGACAAGAAAATAGTAAGCTGCTAAATGCGCAAATAACCCGCAACGTTAATTATAAGCTGCGAAAACTCCATAGTTAATACGAAATTTGACGTATGAATTTTGATTACTCCCTTAAGAAGGAAACAATAACTTTAGTGAGATAAATATTCAATATAAGCTATATGTTTTCGCTTGTATAACTAGCAAATAAATCGTAGGTCACTGACCACCAAAACTTGTACCAATATGTATGATTTGGACCGCTCGAAATTTCCTACCAAAAAAAGAGAAACGTACATCTTTGATAATACAATCATATTCATTTTAAAAAGTAATGGTTCGATTAGAAAAGAAGAAGAAAGTAACGGGTGGACAAATATATGTATACCCAAGAATCACAACTTTGCTTAAACCACGTATATTGGCAATACTAAGATGCCCATTGCCCACCAATTAAACCAATCGCCTTTTGTCTAAATCCACACCTTATTCCAAACACACAAATTTCTCAACTCATCTACTTTTTTAAATAGAGGTTTCCAATAGTTATAATAATACTAAACGATATAAATAATTTAAAAATCACTCAGGTAAAATAGCAAAACCATTAGATTAAAGTTTTCGGTTGCAAAGATTAAAGTTTTCGGTTGCAAAGCATAACATGTCTTTTTTGTTTATTTTATGCTTCATCAATAAATAGTTGAATGAGTTTACAAATCATGTAGTTGTTTCTTTACAATGAATTGTCTCTAAGTTCGACCAATGAAAAAATATGAGACGAGCAAACTCGTAGTGGAAATGTTGTCACCATATTTAAATATGAACATGGGGAAAAGTAATGGATTTTATTTATGTTTACGTGTAAATCATCAAAAGATGATTTTAGATTAGCATAGATTAAAAAAAAAGATTACTGTAGATTTATGAAATGAACCTTTTATACAAAAATGCATTCACAGAGCTGGATATGGACCGATGGTTTAACAGAAAACAATAGATAAAAGTTTGTACCATCCCCACTATTATATATATATTTTTTGTTCCTGTCAGTTTAAACTGTACCATGGTAGATGAAGTTGAATATAGGATGTTACTTAAAGGACCACCCAAAGTCTATTCGCATAATTTTTGTTAAAAATCAATATTTCAAAATGATGTTAAAAAAATAAACAATATTTCAAAATCTGAGTTACGTGAGATATTTTGTAGAAAAATCCATTTTCTAGAAAAAGTTTACAGAAATTTTATTTTGAAAAATCAAGAAAGAAATATCCAGAGGGCGTAATTGACTGGGCATGTGCACTGCAACGTGACCGGACTTGAAGTCCGAATTCAAACCGATTAATAATGCTTTTATAATTAGAAAGCGACATCTGGAAGTTTTCAAAACAAATATTTTTAGAAATAATCAAAAAGATAAAACCAGAAAAAGAAAGAAATAACAAAAAAAAAAAATCGAGGGATCCGTGATTCCAAAGGATTCGCTCTCCCACGCGCCTAACTATCCGTCACATCTCACGCGTTCCTCTCTCTCTCTCTTTTCTCACATTCTCTCTCTTTTCTCTTACTATAAAAGCTCGTGTTCCCTTCTTCCCATTCTGCACCTCTATCTCTCACTAATTTCGATATTGCCACTGAGACAGACGGACAAAAAAAAAAAAGGAAAAACAAAGCGTAGTTGTTAAGCCATGGCGGGGGAGTTGTTGGTTAACGAGGATAGGCTAACTCGGACCGACTCAGCTGAGTCGACCGAGAAAAAGCGAGTCAGGGACGAGTCTGACGATGCGGTTCTCGACTCGCCGGAGGTGAAGAGGTTGAGAGATGATTTATTCGATGTTCTCGATGACTCGGACCCTGAACCGGTGAGTCAAGATCTCGACTCGGTTATGAAGAGTTTCGAGGACGAGTTATCAGCTGCGTCTCCGACGGTCACAACGGCGCAAGGCTCCGGCGAAACTCAGCCGGATCTCGGTTACCTTCTCGAGGCCTCCGATGACGAGCTTGGCTTGCCACCGCCTCCACCGGTTTCTCCGACTCCCATCGCGAAGGAGGAGGAAACGACGGAGACGTTAACGGATTTGGTACGAGCGTCGTCAGATTCGTCCGGAATCGACGAGCTATGGGGTTTCGAGGACTACGTGTCGAATTACGGCTCATTAGATTTGGGTTCCGGCGTCGGAGATGGTGGAGAATACGTCGCTGTTGAAGGGCTTTTCGAATTTTCCGATGATTGTTTTGATTCCGGCGATCTATTTTCATGGCGGTCGGAGTCTTTACCGGCGGAATAAACAATAAACTTTTCGGAGTTTTTTTCTCTTAGGTGGTGGGAAATGAAAAAACGATGCCGTTTTGTAAAGCGTTTGGCCTCCCTGCCGTTTTATTTTTACCCTATCATATTGTGGTAGATGGTTAATATCTAATTAATTATAATTATTAGGATTAGGGAAGTTAAATATTTTGTTAGTGGGGGTAATTTGCTAGATTTAGTATAAGCGAATTCGTTTGTTTGTTCTGCCCAGATCTTTAACCATCTTTTCTCGCATTCGCATAGTGTCTGTTAATGTGAAAATTCTAGTATAAAAATTCTCTTGTGAATGTTTTAAAATGTTTTTTTCTCATTTCTTTTTCACCTTCCTTTTTACGATTCAGACAGAGGCGAAAATGATGGGCCATGAACCATCTGGTATAAGGCCCAAAAGGCCCAAAACAAACGACTACTACAAAGTACAAACTACATACACTTTATATATGTCTGGATAATTGATACTGATTCTGGTTTACAGTTAATGTTGACAAAAAAAAAAAAAGATTCTGGTTTACAGTTAACTGGATATGTTTCTTGAAAACCGAATTGTACTGATCAACAATATTTTTAAAATCAAACCAGACATCGAATTGGTCGAAATAACTAAGTTCAAACTGGTCTAACTGATTATACCAGACAATAAACATAAAGGCAAAAGATTTTGGTTTAGTTATTAAAGGTTATTCGGGTGAGGATCCCAAGGTGTACATAAAGGCAAAAGGTTTTGATTCAAGATTCTCATCGTTGGATTGTCTCTATCTTCTCTCTCTGCTACATGAGGGCTTTAATTACATTTGTTTGGTGGGTGGATTCACATAATATCTCTTTCACGTATATCGAGTTTGAGGGAAGACTCTTGTCTGTGCAAAAGATTAGGTTTAGAATGTGTTTGGTTTGTTTTGCAAATTTATATGCGATTTATATAATTCGCATTAATTGAGATTAGTGGGAGAATTACGTCTAGCTAGAAGAAAAGATTAATGTGAAAGCTGTTGTGGAGTTAGCTTTGTAATTAAACAGCTCTTTGCATTTTTTCCTACCTAACAGAAGTAAAGGCCTCTCTTTATCACAATAACAACATTATTAATAAAATGTTTATGATGTGGAAAGTTACTTGAAGATTAGTTGTAGAAGTCTAAAAAGCTTTTGATTTTTTTTTGCTGTTTAATTTGTTGTCACACCTAATAAAGAGGAAATCGTGTGTTAATAATGTGGCTGATCCCACGGGAAAAAGCGTTAATACAGTCTTAAATTAATTGCAATATTAAGAGCCGTAACAATGACAATTCTCTTGTGTCTATTTCACAACTTCTGTAATGAGTGTTCCGTTTATAGTTTCTAAAGAAAGATACAAAAACAGAAGAAAAAAGAAACCCTGAAAGGTGGAACAATTGAAATGTGATATACGAAGCAAAATATTGAACAAAAATGGATTTAAGAGACTCTCGTATATTGTCAAGTGTCAATGATTCTGGTTCCATATGTGACATTATACCGTAGTTAGAGAGATTGCAATTTATACATTTGATGTTTTGAGACTAGTACAACTACTGGCGGGTTCAGATGTGGATTCTCGTATATACCGGTGATAATTTGTTTAATCAAGTATACGAGTGCACTATCGAGTACTCACATATTTTTTATTCGAATAGAACTGAAATTCATATTTCCTTTTCTAAGAAATACAAATAAAATTTAATCCTTTTGATTTATTTTTTTGCTTTCCAGCTTATTCACGAAATATAATATAGAAAGTATGAAGATATAACATAAACATTTTATCAGTGTATTATTGTAATAAATATGCGAATTTGAGATTATATATAACATTATTTGTTCATTTATTAAAATTTTACTGAAAACAATAATAATGTAGACAATTATGTTTAAATTATATTTTCAAGATTTTCTAATAACTTGTCTTTAAGTATACATACATATATGAAAAGAGTAATATTCACTAGATTTTCTAATAACTTTCTTTAGGTAGACATAAAAAATCGAAAAAAAAACATTACATTTTTTAGATATAAAAAATGTAGAAAACATATAAGTAGAATAGCGTGTTTGGATATGTTACCCATTTTGATGAATCAATTACGATTTGGTCTAGAAGATAATTAATACTCGCGCGCGATTTTCAATAGCGGTCCTTTTTGTTTTTTATTATTTCGGACCCCATTTTTTTTCTTCACTTGGGTCGTTTTTTCCAGCTAAGGAAAACTTCGTTGCTAAGTCGTTGTACGTCGTAACGCGTCTTCTCTTGTTTCCTCTTATAACACTCCCGTTTCAAACCAAATATGACATAAACCTATATTCTCTCTCCTCTGCTACTCGTTGAGGCAAATGGGGAAGAAACTTGACGCTTTGCTTGGTCGGAGTTTCAAAACAAGCAAGTTCAAGTCTCTTCTCAACTTAGCTCTCACGAGGCTCTCTATTCTTAAGAACCAACGTCAAGTCAGATGCTCTCAAGCCATCTCTGACGTCACCGAGCTCCTTAAGCTCGGCCACCACGAGAACGCTTACCACAGAGTCGACCAAGTCATCAAAGACCAAAACACCCTCGACGTTCTCTTCTTCATCCATGGCTACTTCACTCTCTTGCTCGACCGCGTTCACCTCTTCGAACACAACAGAGATTGCCCTCAAGAGCTTCTAGAAGCTGTTTCGGGCCTGCTCTTTGCAGCTTCTAGACTCGGAGAGTTTCCTGAGCTTCAAGAGATTCGTAACGTTTTGATTTCGCGTTTTGGCAAAGATCTCGCTGCTCGGTCCATTGAGTTGCGTAGTAATTGTGGGGTTAATCCCAAAGTAAGCAACTTTGATTCATTCAAACCATACTATATTCAATACCTTATATCTCTCTAAATACAGAACAAAAAATACTTACTGAGTTTCTTGTATTCATGTTTCTTTTTGGTGTTACTAATAGATAATTCAGAAGTTGTCGACAAGACATCCACCGAGAGAAGTTAGAATGAAGGTTTTGAAGGAGATTGCTGCAGAGAATAACATTGTTCTGAAACTTGAAGAAGCATCTTCTGCTTCCACTGAGGTATGTGAATCTGCAATTAAACACAAAAGCAAAAAAGAGAAAAAATCATGTTCTAATCAATTTTTTTGATTTATGCAGGGAACATCAGATGTTTCTAAGGCTAAGTTAACAAGTGAAGACAAAGTAGAAGAGGAGATAAGAGAAGGTTATGAGTTATCTGATTCAGTTAAGAGAGGAAAGAAGAAGTACAAAGATGTGGCTGATGCTGCACAAGCAGCGTTCGAGTCAGCGGCTCATGCAGCAGCGGCTGCACGAGCAGCTGTGGAGCTTTCTCAGTTTTCACCTCGTGGACCGGACAGTCGGGGTAATATTGGTAGGGTAAATCCATCTAACGGTTCCGGAAACAAGAAAACAGAACAAGAACAAGAAGGTAATGATGATTTTTCAGAAAGTGAAGGATCTAGCCAAGTTGATGTGAGGTCAGAATCTAAGAGGTCTACGTCGGATTCAGAAGAAATTATTGAGGATGTCCCAGTGATGTCATTTAGAGAAGACCCTGTGAAGTTGTTGGAGAAGGATGTTGTTATCTACGATAGTGAGGACGAAACCCAATATAGTGTTAAGACTAATACTACTACTACGGTTAAAGATGAGCAAAATCGTATGGATGGTTCGAGCAGAGCGGGTAGAGGACAAGTGGACCACATGGTTCATTCGGTTGAGGATCCTATTATGCGTAAAGTGGGTTTGAAGGGTCCGATTTCAGTCAGGACCAGACAGGTTCGTGGATACTAAGTATAAGTTTTTTTTCTTTTTTTCAGGTGCATCTATGGATTTAATGACTGAGCTTTTGTACAATCTTTTTCTGTGGTCTATTTTTTTTGGTCAAGTGTGTAAGATTATTTTAGTCTTTATGGATATAAGCTTTCAATCATGTTGAACAGTTGCATATGTGTTTATTTATGAAAAGTTTCTAGAAGAAAATTGACCTGGGTGAGAAATTTCTAAGAACTTACCTGGAAATTACTGCCCTCTGCCCCTCTTTTTACCATGTTGAATTAGATCAGAATATGCCTGAAGACTTAGGCCGACATCTTCATCATATTCAATTCCAAGTTCCTCCTACCAAGTCACAGTAGTCAAACATTACGGCTAAGCTGATTCAGTTTGAAAAAAGAAACCTGTGAAGATGTATGATTTTGCACCTTAAATTCCTTAATATCTTTGGGAGAATTCTCTGTTACAGTATCCCAAATGTCTCTGAACATCCTCTTACGCTTTCGCCACTGATTTAATTTGTCCGAGTACATTTCTTCAACAGCCTTTTTGTCTTCCGGCCTCACCAATGTAACTCCTTCGCGGAGTTTGGTCAGTTTCTCTTCCATTTCCTTAACCTGGTACAAAGTTGAAACCACTTTTTAAAGCTTTTTCTTATGACAAGCTTACTTAAAGATAGACAAAAATCCAAAAGCTAAGAACATGTACCTCTTTCCTTAGTTTGGCATCTTTCTCTTGTATCTCTTCTAGTGTCAAGTTTGACTGCAAGCTCCGGATTTCTGTGAAGATAATGTCACAGAAGATAATGTTATCTGAGCAACTATATCACATCTAAGGATCAGTTACTTCGTCGAACCTATGTACAGATAAAAAGTAAGTTTCACACCTGACTCCACTTCACCGATTGTTTTCTTTTTCTCTTGAAGTTGTTCTTGCAATTTGGCATTTTCTTCTTTCATTTGAGCAAGTTCCTCATTGTTTGGAATCTCGAACTGATCTTGTCTAGCAATGTATATTTTCTGCTTACCATACTCCTTGAATGTGATTTTCCCAGCATCAGCAAGGCTATCAAGTGCTTTCTGTACTGCAGTCTTCTTAAGGTTAAACTTTTGCAGAGCATCAGCTGCGTTTTGGGTGTGTAGAGGTCGGTTTTGCTGCATCATAATGTAACAACAACCCATTCATCAAAATCCCATCAAAATAACAAAAATATTTCGAAGAAGCTTGCAATATAGAACCAGTATCTACCAATTTCCAAACCCAATTAATTGAAAAGCTTCAAACGACAAATTCGTGTGTTTATATATAACGTTAGAGGTTCACAAATCTCAACTTCTCACATATCTGAGAGTCACGAAGATAACCAAAAAAAAAACCCAATGTGGTTGATTCGCAAATCCAAAAATCCTGTAAATACATCACTGTGTACCTTGACCTAGCCTCGAGTTCAAAATTCACGGTCATATCTGTTTAAAATCAGATTTCCCAATAAGCAAAATGGAATCGCAGAGAAGTGCTCACCTCATTCACAAAGTTGAGTACGATAGCTGCAGATCGAAAATTCAGGAAACAAGTAAATAAGAGAGAAATCAAAAGGAGGAAGAAGAAGAAGAAGAAAAGAAGAAATCCCAGATTGGGTTAACGATGATGAACAAATAATCGAACAAGATCAAAGACAATAGAAGATTTCTTTCAGAGATCATACCTTCTGTATTATCCGATTTAGGAGCCATTATTTCGAAGTAATGCGCGGGAAATAAAAAAAACTGGAGCGAGAGCAACTTTTTCCTTTATCGAGATTTTCTGAGGAAGAAGAGAGAATAATATAGTATTTGGTTACTGAGAAGTGAGAAGCTTCCTTTATACGAGAGATAGAGAGATTGAAACGGTGCCGTATCCTTGGATTCATCATGCGATATCCCATTAAGGTTGGAGTAAAAAAAGAGGAAAATATGGGCCATTTTAATGTTAGGCCCATTAGTTCTTATATTTGACAGGCCCAATTGTATGGGCACAGCTTGTGATGGTTTAGTTGCTGAGAAATTTTCCTTCTCGGTCTCGTCCTCGTTGTCCCGATTGATAGATCGCTTGAGCTGGGATAGCAGCGTAATCGGTAAATCTCGATCATTTCTTTAACTAGAAAGATTTTCGAATAATCTCTAATTATTTTTTAGATCTTCCCTCTTAATTAGTCAATGGGTGCTAATAGTTCTTCTTTCGTGTTGAATTGTGGAGAAAGATGGGGGTGGCACAAAGTTTCTTCTTTTTCTTCTTAGTAGGAAATGGTCAATTCTCTGATCTAATTATGTTTGATTCTGATGTTCATTTTTTGAGGTTATCATAATTGTTTGGTACAAATCATTTATTAGCCTAATTCATGTTTCCTTACGATTAGAAATGGCTTACTCTTGGATTAAGCCTGGACCAGAATTGATTTTAAAGTTTGTTGCACGATTTTAGTGAAGCATGAGTTTTGTTTGTGAAAAATATAGGAAAATTACCTATAACTACGGCTGCGGATTTCAAATGTATGGGATAAAACTGAATTGCAATCAGTTGTTGATACAGGATCAGTTGAAGGTTGGAAAGGATGTCTATGGTTGATGAGCCTTTATACCCCATTGCTGTGCTTATAGACGAGCTAAAAAATGATGATATTCAGCTTAGATTGAACTCCATTAGACGGCTTTCTATCATTGCTCGTGCTCTTGGAGAGGAGAGAACTAGGAAGGAGTTGATTCCATTTCTTAGTGAAAACAATGACGATGATGATGAGGTGCTTCTGGCAATGGCAGAAGAGCTGGGGGTTTTTATTCCTTACGTAGGAGGGATTGAGCATGCAAATGTTCTGCTTCCACCTCTGGAGACTCTCTCAACCGTTGAGGAAACTTGCGTGAGGGAGAAAGCTGTAGATTCACTTTGCAGAATTGGTTCTCAGATGAGGGAGAATGACTTGGTTGATCATTTCATTCCTTTGGCTAAGGTTAGACAAGGATGATTACTTATGTTATCAACCTTTGTGGTTGTGTATGCGACCATACGTAGACTATAGGAACCAAAAGCATTGCCAACCAACTTAACATCGACATTGTTTAACAGCGACTTTCAGCTGGTGAGTGGTTCACAGCCAGAGTATCGGCATGTGGAATTTTCCATATTGCATACGCAAGTGCCCCCGATCTGCTAAAGACAGAGCTAAGATCAATATACAGCCAGCTCTGTCAAGATGACATGCCAATGGTGCGCAGAGCTGCAGCAACCAACTTAGGGAAATTTGCTGCTACAATTGAATCGGCTCATTTGAAGACAGACATTATGTCCATGTTTGATGATCTTACGCAAGATGGTATGTTTTTCGATATTATATGGTTTTGTTTTGCCAGCATATACTCTTAAAATTTCACCAAGTCTGTCTATGGGGGTGACTGATGTAAATAAAAGGCAATAGGGTTAATGCATTGAACAGTGAACACTGAGAATTAGCTGTCGTTAAGCAGCACCACCATTTTCCAGATCTCAGTTTCAGTGTCTTTCTTATATAGTAATCTTATAGCTTTTAACTTCCTTATTGACGTTGCTATCAGATCAAGATTCGGTTAGATTATTGGCTGTTGAGGGTTGTGCCGCTCTTGGGAAATTGTTGGAGCCCCAGGACTGTGTTGCACACATTCTTCCTGTGATTGTAAATTTCTCGCAGGTGAATAAGTGTGTGAATAAGATAAGATTTTCTACTGATGAGTCTTATGGGAAATCTGTAAGGCAGATATGTATGAGGTTCTTTATCGTTTTTTCCGTCTCTGAGCAGGATAAGTCTTGGCGTGTGCGTTATATGGTTGCAAATCAGCTCTATGAACTTTGTGAAGCTGTAGGGCCGGAGCCAACTAGGTAAGCAATGATGGTTGAAGTTCGTTATGGTTGAAGTCTTTGTTAACTGTTGAATGTGTAATTCTTTATTAAACATTAGATTACTGGCTTCAGAGGCATTTCGTACTTGGAAGCTTATGTTTGTTGACTTATATCTTGATATATTTCCTAAATTCTTGTTTTTACTTTTCCTTTTTTATGTGCCTTGTGTATTAAGGATTGATCTGGTGCCTGCATATGTTCGTTTACTTCGTGATAATGAGGCTGAAGTTCGCATAGCAGCTGCTGGAAAAGTCACTAAGTTTTGTCGGATTTTAAACCCTGAACTCGCTATCCAGCACATTCTTCCCTGTGTAAAGGTACACACGCTTAAGAGAATTGTTTTGATTTCATATTGTGCAAAGGACCAATGTACCGTCGGTGTTTGCTTATTACTAATAGCTTATCTTCTTTAAATCTACCCATAGGAATTATCATCGGACTCTTCTCAGCATGTCAGATCTGCTTTGGCCTCAGTTATAATGGGAATGGCTCCAGTCTTGGGTAAGGTAAGGGAATTGAAAATGGATACAATGTGCCTCTATTTTCGTGAATACTGTCATCTATATAAATGCATTTGGCTCTATGCTTTGGAGTCATAGTTAACTCACTTTTTGCATTTTAATGATAATTACTCAGCTTAAACCTATTTTCTTTCTTTTGTTTGCAAATTGCAACCATGTATATATCTTCTTCTTCCTGGTCAACAGAAAACTTTTGTTATTCGTGCCTGGAAGGTGCCCGCAACCATGATCTATTGTAGTATATTGAACTGTGTTTTTATATAAGATATTTTGGTTGGATTTTCAATTTTGTATATTCCAGTTTTTTAACTTAGCATTTATCTTTATTGCAGGATGCAACAATTGAGCATCTTCTTCCAATCTTTCTTTCTCTATTGAAAGACGAATTTCCTGATGTACGCTTAAACATTATCAGCAAACTTGACCAAGTGAACCAGGTTTGTTATGACAAAGTTACTTAACTCTGTGCACAACATAGAATTTCTATCTTCGAAAACGTTCAAAGGAGCTGAAGCATGGTGATGGCTTCAAGATATCGTGTTTTGGTCAAGTCAAAGACTAATATACTATTTTGACTCATTGCACCAACTTCTTTGTCCATCCAATTTTCAGATGATGATGTGATTTTTTTATTTTTAAATATTGGCAGGTTATAGGGATTGATCTACTATCACAATCTTTATTGCCAGCCATTGTAGAACTTGCTGAAGACAGGCATTGGAGAGTACGTCTTGCTATAATTGAGTATATTCCCTTGTTGGCCAGCCAATTAGGTGTAGGCTTCTTTGACGATAAGCTTGGTGCTCTTTGCATGCAATGGTTACAAGACAAGGTCCCTCATTCTCACCTTCATTGCATCATCAGATAGATAAATCCGTCTTTTCTCGGATTTGAAATTTTTGGAAATGTTTCTATTGTCAGGTTCATTCAATCCGGGACGCTGCTGCAAACAATCTCAAGCGTCTTGCTGAAGAGTTTGGTCCTGAATGGGCAATGCAGCATATAGTTCCTCAGGTTTGTCTAGAAGTCTCAAGTGTTTGGTAGATTTTTTCTTCTCTTTGATTCACTGTTGGTTATAAAGTATATTTACTTCTGCAGGTTATAGAGATGATTAACAATCCACACTATCTATATCGGATGACGATTCTTCGTGCAGTATCGCTTCTCGCTCCAGTAATGGGATCCGAGATCACATGCTCCAAACTCTTGCCTGTGGTAATAACTGCATCCAAAGACAGGCAAGTCTCGCTCTTAAAACATGAATTCTCACTGACTCAATCTATCACTCCAATAGCTATGTAAAAAAACGACAATCTCTTTCTTCTCTTATCAGAGTTCCAAACATCAAATTTAATGTCGCCAAGATGATGCAATCTCTCATTCCCATAGTCGACCAATCGGTTAGTATCACATTCACACGCAATTCTTTTTGGTTATCACAAGTAAAGAAGAGCCTTATGATGTCACATTGTCCTCGTTAGGAATCTAAAACGTCGATACAACTATTTTTTGATTTTTTTGGTTGTGGAAGGTTGTGGAGAAGATGATACGGCCATGCTTGGTTGAGCTTAGTGAAGACCCAGACGTTGATGTTCGGTTTTTCGCGAATCAAGCTCTCCAATCTATTGACAATGTGATGATGTCTAGCTAAAAAAGAAAACCAGAAACAACAATTTGTGTTTCGTTTTGTGTTTGTTAGAAAGAGTGCATGAGGTTTTGTAACGGTACTTAACACTTTTGTGTTTTCTTTACTTTACACGTAAGTGAAGTGTCCGTACGGAGTTTGTCCATTGTAGATGTCTCTGCTACTACTGTTGGCTTTATGTTTTTGTGATTTGTGGGACTTTTGAGTTTTAAGTTTTTAAAAAATTATATATTTTTGGTTATAGAAATTAATGAATAGATGTTCACTAATGTGCAATAGACTTGTGTACGTGTGCATTAAAGAAATTTAAACCTTGTAAAATCCAAATCACATAGTTGTCACGAGATTCAGTAATTTTTATTTTATAAGCATGAGTGTAATTAACTAATTAATTGGTAAATTTAGCTTAATATTTTGAAATATTTTTATTGGTCAACGTATTGGGTCGTCTGTATAAAGCCCATGGGCTTTTAACTCCACAGCGTAATCAGCTCTTTAGCTTTGGAAGACTATTTCATCAAAAGTCAAAATCTTGTCGAAGAAGGAAACACAATCATTCACAGAGAAATTGACCTACAAAGCGATCGAAACTCCCTCGAAAAAAATAAAAAAAATCTCACATATACAATATGTTGATGAAAGGTCGTATTGACGTTTTCAGTTGGATTATTACAATTTTTGCTGCTGATTTCACCTCTCTTGCACACTTTGCTCGCTGTTTCAATTCTACGAAATTTCCTATTCAATTTCTATTTGATATCCACAATAGGATTAGGAAACCAAAAATTATCTGAATCTCCTTCAAAAAATTTCCTAAAACCCTCAGGAATTGCGTTTTCAGAGTATTAAATAATTCCACTGATAACGAAATATTAGAGTCTAGGAAATATTTGGTCCTCCTGTTTCTGGGTTTGTGTTTTTATTTCGATCGTTCTGGTGTTTACTAGTTACGTAATCAAGCGCTTGTTGGAAGAAGAAGAGGAAGATGATGCAGTATCTAATTCCAGAACCAAAAACAAAAGAGGTAACCTTATTTGTGTTTTTCCTTTGATTCTGTTTGTGGATATCTCTAGAACGATGCGAATTCCACATTCTGATTTTAGGCTTTTTGTGTTTGATCCTGAGATTTAGCGATTAAGAAGTGCGGTTTAAACTCATTAATTCATGCGTTCTGACTTTTGTAAGATTTGTAACATGTTTGTTACCTAAAAACAGATTGTGTTCGAGAAAGCGTTACCATGTGATGGCCCAGCTACACTAGTAGAAGCTAAAGAGTTAAGCTCTAAGCGTAAAGCAATCGAGGAATCTGTTAACAGAACCAGCAATGTCACTGATGCCATTGCAAGAGAGATGAACAGAGGACTTACTTCTGCCTCTGAGCAAGTAAAACTCTATAAACTCTTGATTCAAGATTCATTACCAATATGTAAAAACTTAGCTTTTTGATTGATGTGTTTTTGTTCAGGATCTCCATAAACTTGGACAATACCTTCCATTACTCTTTAATTTGGTACATTACGCTGATCAGATTGGTAAACGGGTTTCGGATCTTAAGATAAGATGGAGTAGTGGCTTGATCTCTCAGACCTTAATCCAGCGTAAATGTCCCAAATTCCTCCAAGTCGATAACTTAATGTTCGAGCTTGGAATGGTACTCTTCCTTTACGCAGTTAAGCTCCGTGAGAGAGCAATGGAGTTAGTATCCACAGGTATTTAGTCTTTTAAAAACACCATCTTTTTTTTTTGTGTTAGCTTCTGTTTTGCATTACTCATAATCCTGCTCCTGCCTACAACAGATATTAAGAAATCGGTAACAGTATACCGAGAAGCATCTGGAGTTTTCCATCATCTGTCTCATGAGCTTCTTCCTACTTTCTCTCTGCCTCAAGGGAAGCTTCCGGAACTAACTCCTCCGCTTTGCTCCTCCTTGAGCCTCCTCTGTTTAGCTGAAGGTCAGGTCAGTAGTGGGGTCTTGCCTCAAATCCATATTTGTTTTGCAGATGAAAGAAACTAATGCTAATAAGTGAGACATTTTTGTGTTTTCAATAGGCTGTAACTACGAAGAACGCTGAAGAAAGCGGAAAAAGCGCAAGCTTGTTGTCGAAACTGCATTACGGAATCACACAAATGCTCTCTGAAGCCGATGCTCATTTGTCTTCTAGAACAAACGCAGAATATAAAGACCTATCCTCTCGCTTTCTCGTAAGTCTCCTATCCGTAAAACTTGACTATATATTGAAGACCATGCAATTCTTCTTGTCCCGTTACTTGAAAAGACTTTCTGCACATAGAAGAGAAAAAAACCTTAATCCTCTGTTTCTTGATTGTATAAAGATCTTTGCTTCTGATCTTCCTTGGAACCTAGTAGTAGCAAATATCAATATGGAGTATAAATGAAGTACACATCATTATGATGATGACTGATTGATTGTTTGATCATGTAGGAATATGTATCAACAATGAGAGCCTTACACGAGCTAAAGAGCCAAAAACACTTGGCGGTATTGCTGGAGTCCGAAGGACAAGTAGGCGAAGCGGTTGGGATTCTACGGCGTGCACTAGCAGCGGCGAGGAAGAGTATGCCGTCAAAAGAAGAGACGTGGATATCGATATTCAAGAACGAGAGAGAGGAAGTAAGCAAAAATATGGCCAAGTATGAGAGGTTAAACGATTTCATGATATTACAGAAGATACCTGTGGAAACAGAGTTGCCATATCCAAAAGGTGAAAAGATTGTTAATCTCATTCCTTACACTCCCACAAGATGGGAACGAGAGCTTCGATTCAAGTAGAAGATTTCACCAACTGTACAGTTTTTGACTATTTTTTTTTTTTTTTGGGTTGGGACAATTGTGTGCAATATTTTAGTATTTTTGTTTGGTCTTCTGAGGTATGAAGAACAAATTAAGGTGTGTGATATATCCAATTCTTTGCCATCGGATAAAACTTGTCCGAATGTGCAATAATATACTTCAAAGATTTTTTTTTTTCCATGTAGATGTTACATTATTGATACTTGGAGAGGCAGACTTACAGTAGTTTATTTTCATGATATGTTTAACCATTTTAATATATTTTTTAATTAGTTATTAAAAATGATAATTCAGTGTTATAATTCAATAGTTTTACGAAATAAAACTATCATAAAAAAAAAAAGACATTCTATTTTATATTAAGTTTTATATGTTAATATATTAGTATATATTACATAATATGTAATAATTTATATATTTTTAAAAAATCTTGAAATAATTTGGTTTGCTTTCTAGTTTAACATTACTGAGACTCATTGAAAACAAAAGGAAAAAACTTGTATATAATGAATAGAATGAGCATGAGAAGTTTAACACTCAGGAAGTAATAAACTGTTTTGATGTTCCAAAAAAAAAAAAAAAGTAATAAACTGTTTTAGCAACAAAAACAAAACAAAAAGTAACAAACTGCATATCTTCTGAAAGTAAAAACACTGCATGAAGATGACATGCTGGGGACTGAAGATGGGCTTAGCCCAAACTCAGATTGGCCCGTTAAGCCCAAAAATTGGACAAATGGTGAAAACTCGAACTCCTTGGGTTGGGATCCTCCTCGGCTGAATTCCGAAATGTTCTTAACTCATCAGAAATCAGAAGTCAGAACCAAAATAATATATAATACTAACGTTTCTGGTACGAATATGACCTTCACATTATATACGGATATAGACTATATAGATGTGATGACAGTGAATATCGTTTAATTTATAATTACTCTTTATTTTGAGACGTATTCAAAAAAAAAAAAAAATTCGATGTTCCTATCCAATTACTAGTCACGAAGAATCTTCGAAAGGCTTCATATTATTTAGTCAAAAATTAATTTCACAATGTCAACCATTTTGCTGAGGATTAAAACAAGATTACTTTCACAATGTCAAACATTTTGCTAAGGATTAAAACAAGATTAGCACGTACTCAAGACATGTATACAGAAGGTGATTTAGGTAAGGTCGTATATAAATCTGTACTCTTCTTACTAGTTTAATATAACGACTTAATTAGGTCAATTCGAATATTCCATGTCTATGATTTTTTTAATGATGGAAGTAGACCAATAAAAGCATTGAAGTTTGGTGATGAATTATTCGTTTGTATTTTTCCCTTGTTTTAATCATAATTACTATCAAGAGCCATTTTGTCCTTTAACGTGTGTGAAAGGTCACATTAACTCATGCTTAAAAGCTTAGCCATCCCTAATTTTTAAAAAACTTATACCTAATGAAATCCTAATCCGATTCCTGGTCATTTGGATCTATCGTCAAAACACTGTGTGTATATATACATTTTCTATTAAAAAGTAAAATACTTATCTAATTACATTAATTTGTTTGTTTATTCTGCACATGGAATTTCTAGCCAGGTTGATCCGATCTTGAAAACGAAACCATCTTATTGAAAATCTGCACGTATTAAAACTCTATCTCGAAATGGAAATATATATTATTATAAAATAAATGCATATAATGTAAACAAGGTTTTTTTTTGTTGAATAAAGTTTTACATTCATACAAAAAAAAAAATTATCTATCTAATAGAGATTAAAGAAGAAATTTGCATTAGTGTTCTAATTATATTTTATTCATATTTCAGTATAAGTTTTTAATCACTAATAAAATAATCCAACTCCAGTATTGAATTGATTTTGTATCATATAAATTGAAGCAAATCAAAATATAAAGTTGTAAAAAAAAAAATAGAACACAAATAAGAGAGTATTTTTCAAAAAATAAATAAGAGAGGTTTATTGAGATATTTATCGCCACATGGCACTAGAGCCACCTGGAAAGGCAAACCTAATTATGGGACCCGTACGGCTGATAAACAAATAATTAAAAGAATCTTTAGATTAATTCAAGATTCTGAGAGATACTGTCCAAATAGAAAAATATTATTAAGTGACATTAACCATATCTATATAATGAATAAAAAGTCTTCTCAAAACCAGAGAATATACTCTACGACAAGGCAATTGTGGCTAACGTGCACATTTGTATTAATATTCAAGCAACATGAGAATCAAATTTAAATATTGACAAAAAATGTTGACAAGAATATAAAATTATAATTATAGTAAGTTATGCTTTTCGGATTCGAGTATATTCGTCCTATGAATGCAACCAATTCAATAAGTCCTCTTCTAGGTCTTATTGTTATCATAATAAAATTGATTTTGTTATCATGTGGCTGTGTGCATCTTTATTTAATGTGGTCGACAAAAATTTAGTATATACTATTAAGAAGATCCTTTTGCTCGACTCTGCCGCCATGTTCATAGTAGCTGTATACATACGTACATTATTTATACATGTGTATATATAGACATATCAAATGCGATCTAATATCGGCATATATTCTGGATCAACTATAAAAGATTAATCTTTACTAACATAAAAATGATCATTTATGTAACGCCATATCATTAACAGAGAATTTTGTTCGAATTTGAACACAATATGGCTGAAATTGTAGTTTTAAAAAAGTCCCCACACTTTGTTGAGAAAATAACGAGTCAATAATGTTGAGAAAATAACAACAATACGATGCAAATTAACTGCAAAATAAAAATGGCATTTATCCTGAGTAAAATATATAGTATTGGTTCGGTGCAAAACTCTATACACTCTTTTATCACGCTATCAAGTTCTAATTTGGAGAGAACAAAACAAAATAATAATATAATTAAAATGGACCAAAACATTAGAGAGAGTAAAAAACAAATTAATTTTTCTTGACGTAATGATTACGAGTAGAAGAAGACATCGCCGGCGAGCTACACCGGACCACCACCTCTTCGCTATGACTTCCCGATCCTTCTTCCACAATACTCGATGGTCTAAAATTGGAATGGCTCGGCCACTGTGGCGGTGGTGGTGCGGCCATGGCTCCATAGATCCCGTTGGTGGTGGTGGTGGTGGTGCCGCTGGTGCTGGCTCCTCCGGTGGTCTTGCCCGTAGAGTAGTTAGATTGTGGGACCCATAAACCTCCGACGACTACGAAATGTTGCGTTTGAGAGTTTCCGTTGTTGGGGACTGTTTGGCTTGGCCTTCTTGTATGCAGTCTATATTTCTATTATTATATATCCCGGAAAAAAAAGAAGAAATTAACATCAGTTTTGTTGCCTCCGAGTTATCTGATCAAAAATGTAACTTTTAATGAAAACAACATTTTCCTCTAAATTTTCCTAAATTCATACATCAGTTATAGAAAGAAAAAAATTGCATGTGTGTGATATAATTACCTGTAAATGGCTTTTAACTTCATCATTGGTTAATCCATCAACCTTCATTAACTCCCGGATCTGCTTTGGCGTAGCTACTGCAAAATCCATTCACCAAAATCAATATACTAACTAAAATTTCATGAACCCTAAATAACAACAACATAATTATAATAATCGCTAGAAAATTAAAAATTAAAAACGCACCATGAGGTCCACCTAAGTGTTGAAGAGCGTTCAAGAAGCGTCTATGCAACTGCGACGACCAACACCTTCTTTGCTTTCTTCCTCCTCCGTCTTTCTCCGCCTCTCTCTTCCTTCCTTCGCCACCGCTCGTCATCGGATCTTTTCTCATACTTTCATCTCTCTTCACCACCGTCTCCGTCATCTCCTGTTGCGACCGTTCCTGAAACGCAAAACGCAAATATTTAGAGCGTTTTTCTAAAGATTAATTAGTCTGAGTTTCGATATGGATTCTCTACTATTATTACCTCTTTTGGAAGAAGAGTGTCGGGTTGGTTCCAGAGTTGAACAGACTTAAGCCAATCAGATTTCATGTTCTTATCCTCGGAATCTTTGTCAGGATCGTGATTTCCGTGCTCATCGTCGAATTCTCCATCTTCTTCTTCGTTGGAGGTGGATGAGTCTTTAATGGTTAGAAACTGCTCCAAGACGGGACCACATTCTCCGGTTGTCTGCTCCGAGCACTCGGATTGTCCGTACACATTCTCCGTCGTGGTCTCCGGTATCTCTCTTTTACATGCCTCGATCGCTTAAGAAACAAACAAAATAAATTGAGTTTTTTCTTTCACAAATGCTAGAATATTATTTTTTTCGTTAAAAAGATCATGCTAGAATTTTTCACATATATATATATTGTTTTCTTTTTCCTATTATTCAATATAGATCACAATTCTTGCATTTCATTGTAGTAAGTATATGTATATACATAATTATACGTACCTTGAGTTACAAGGTCTAAGCACAGAGGAAGTTCACGTTGGAAGACATGAATCTTGCGACGTTCTTCTTCGAGGGCTTCGATGTATTGGCCACATCTCTCCCGCTTCTGATTGTAATCCATATTGCCTAGCTTCTTAATCATGGTGCTTTAGGGAGTAGTTAATTAATAATCCACCTTTTAATTGAGATTTGGTTTTGCTTAAAGAGAAGGATCAATACATGTATATATATGGCTCTATAAAGCCTCTCAAGGATCACTATCTTGTTGATAGATTAAAAAACAGAAAGTCGACCCGTCGCGTTACAAGACGAATCTTGCGTTTCGTAATTTTATATATTATACACCTTGCTGAGTTTAAATATATATGTTTATAAAAGAAACGTAACCAATTTGATTATTTGTCTTGTTGTTGTTGTTTTTTTTTTTTTTTTTTTTTTTTTTTTTTTAAAAAAAAAAAAAAAATTTTTTTTTTTTTTTTNTTTTTTTATATATGTTTATAAAAGAAACGTAACCAATTTGATTATTTGTCTTGTTGTGAGGGAGTGGTGAATATTCGGCAATCTGATTCCAAGTTTTTTGTTAGGTAATTTATTAATTTTGTCAGGAATGCACACAGCAAGAGCTGGATATACTTATTAGACGACAAAAAGAGAAGAGATGGATACTTGTTTATTTTATATAGTCAATAACTCAATATATTGGTCGACAATCTAAGCCATATAATATGTGGGTGGTGAGTTATGAACTTCTTAATTACATTAACTTTATGATAGAGTAAGCGATTGAATTTCATATCTGCGTGTTCGTGGATATTGCCTTACGAAAATGCTGACAAGCTTTTACAATAAATGCAAACTATGATTTCAATGAAAACCATTAATGATAGGTTAAAATATGTTACTAGATGGTTTTGTAATTTTTTTCTTCCAAATATATATGAATTTAATGAAAATCAACATTTATAATTTAATAAAAGAAATAGATATTAGTACATACATATGACAACATCACAGTAGTCCATTGGTCTGGTTTTCAAAATGACTCTTAGTTTGGATAGTTAACTTTTATTAAAAGTATTTTATGCAAAAAAAAACCTCCAAGTGGTTTTAATTTGCAAGTTTACCTTTCAAATGCAAAAAAATGCAAGCCAACCCATCAACTGACGGTCAAACCGCTATATAACATTCCGGAATACACAACCAATTGTGTCAATCAAATTATTTGAATAACTAAACAAACGGAAATTTCACCGTGAAATTCTGGTTCTCAAAGTTCAAAGCGACGGCGACAGTAGCAGCGGTGACGATGTTGGTTGTGGTTGTTTTAGATTATATAATTAGTTTATTTTGTCTATGAACGAAATAAATTGATTGGCACAATTGGTTGTGAGTCTGATTTTATTGGGGAGGTTACGGGTTCAATACTCAAAATTTACAATATTTTGATTTAAAATATGTTTCCAAAACGACGTCGTTTTGATGTCTGTTAAAAATACACCGCTCATACACGTCGATTATATATGAGGGTTATATTGCGGGTTGAATGGGAGATGATAGGATTGACTTGCATTTTTCATAGTTGGAGGGTATAATTGCAATATAAAACCACTTGGAGGTTTTTTTTGCAAAAAACCATTTTATTGTTGTTAACGACGTTAGCTGATTCCACGTCATCGATATACGGAAGGGTTATATAGCGGTTTGACCGTCAGTTGATGGATTGACTTATATTTTTTGCATTTGAAGGATAAACTTGCAAATGAAAACCATTTTTAGGGTTTTTTTCAGAAAACCCTTTTTAGTTTGAATCCTTATTTATGAGTCTATGACATTCGTGTAGCTAACATATTTTTATTTTTTGATAATTACAAAATTTGGGGATTAGTAACCAATGGGAACGAAACTATATATGGTGGATTATCCATGCAACAAATAAAATCAAAATCAGTTTATCATAATTTTGTAATGGATATATACAGCTGGAGTCTCGCAAAATGTCCATGTTAGTGAAACTTTTTTTGGCAATAACCACATAACATATATATTCATCAAAAATTCCCTGCTATTAGTAATTCTGAAATAAAAATTCTGGCTTGTAGTAAAGTCCTAATTATTTAAATAATCTCGGAAAGAAAAGTGGCATGCATGAACTATAGTTGATAGTTGATACTAAATATGTATTTAGCCTGATACCAAAAAAAATATGTATTTAGCCCTTATATTGCATAATCGTCATAATATGATGAGAACGAAATTTTGTTAAAGGCAAGACTTTAAACTCAAAAGCCAAATGTCTCTTCATGAAGAAGCCAAAACATGAGAGAAAAAAAAAAAAAAACATGGGAGAAGAAAAAAAAGGCTGTACAAGAAGATAACCAAGTTTTTTTTTCCTTTCAATCAGCTAAAATTTTGTTTCCCCTTTATCCATTAGGATTCATATTTTATATATAATTTGAAATATCACAGAATCTTGACTTTGTTGAATTCGTTCTATCCAATCATCCGTATCCGTATTTAATATGTAAATAGTGTGTATAATTGTATATATTGTATTGTCTCAATATCTTTGAGTTTTGACCGGTAATATATATTACTTAGTTGTATTCTTATTATTGCCAAGTAAAATATGAAAACGCATAACGTGTTGGACTGTATTAATTATCAAAGATCCTCATGCTTCATTCCAACTCTCCAAGATAATGGTATGCCAATGCCTTTCACGTACAATCAGTAAATACTTAAAAAGTATTTTGAAAACTGACATAATATTATACTATTTCCGCCCATTCTAATTTCTTTCTTATGCCCCCCAAAATTTTGTAACATCTCTAAATATAAAGTAAAGTGGTCGTCAGATTAAAAAAAAAAAACTTAGACATTGATTGGACGGTGATTTAGCGCCTAAAAGCTTTTATAAATTTAAATTACATTCCTAATAAATGTGTTTTTATCATCGTTGACATGAAAACAGATGGGAAATGAAAATCTAGTATGGTTTGACCTTTATGCATGAATTTTTTTTGTTAGATGCATGAATGCTTAATTATATGAGCTATGGCTTTACAATATAAAACAAAGGTCTCTTCTCAGAAAAAAATACGATACTAATTAGTAATTTGTATACTATATTTGGTTTAACCAATGGTTGTACGAAATTGATTATGGTCACCAGTAATATTCTTCAATTGTACATAATATTAAATACCTATTGACTTTATCACTTAAAAGACATTAACTGTAAATCACTACTCCCGTTGGTTCCAACATAGTTTAAATTGCACTTTTACTGTTTAGAAGATTTAAGAAAAAGAAAACAAAAAATAAATCATAAAAAAATGAGAATGATCTAGCTGCGACCTTATATGATATAATGATCGTGTCAATAATCTTGGATTTAGTGATTATTGAGTCAATTTGTCTGTGATTGGATTGGAAATTATGAAATGAGTTGGCACATCGTATATGCATCTATCCCTAATTGGCTTCTAATTGTCTTTTAATTGTCCCTTCAGAGACTCGAGAGTTCATATTCACAGTTATATTAAAGGCTCACATCAAACCACATGCGACCACACTATAAACGACACCGTCTTTACACCATTTTAGGATTGCTTATCATTTTCAAGCCTAATAGGCCCATAAGCTTTTTCAGGTCAACTAGGCCCACCATTTTATAAGCCTTTTCACAGTATTTAAACTCTTTCAAAGTTTCAGGACATGTGACAAAACCAAAAAAATCAAACAATTTGACGTGAATATTTTCAGACACGTCACCAAATTTGAAATTTATTTTATAAATCGAGTATCAGATAAAATTACACTACATTATACACCCATTTTTTATGACACGTGAATAGATTTATTAGACCAAAAAAAAGTTAAAAAGTATGAAAATGTTGGGATTAGGGAAAAAAGAGTTGTGAGTTATAACTTGGTCTTACAACAAGACGAAGGAAAAGGAAACATTGACAAATAACTCTCATGTGCTCAATTCCATAAATTCGCATTTAAATACAAAAAAAAAAAATTAATAATAAATATAATGTGACAAGAGCAGAGAGAGAGAGAGAGACACAGGAGATGAGGGAGCTACAGTTTTGTTTCAGTCGTACTATTTTGTGCTCTTCTTCTTCGGACCCTTTAAAGTTTCAGAATCTAACTGCTTCAATCAACCAAAACTATGAAAATTTTTGATCGGACCAAGATTTCATATAATATATGTTTGTGTGATTTTTCGCTAACTTCTTTTTCTCTCTCTACGACATTGTTTTAAGGTTTCTTCGTCATGTCTAATCAAAATAGAAAGTACCTCGGTACCAAAGCCTCGGGGACTATTTATAAAGCAATAATACTCATGGCTTGAAGATTCTGTTTGAACATTTACCAACTGTCAAGAATCATATTAATCTAATTATACTGAATATTGATTCATGTGCGAAGAGCAAACAAGTAGAGTTTTTTTTGGGTACAAAATCAAAAACCCGGTTGGATTTGGCATAAAATCAAATCAAACGTTTATGGTTGAAATATAGCTAGGAATGCCATAAATTTTCTATGTCTAATTTTAACTTCGAAACTATAGTATAGATTCACAGACAATAGATAAATAAACACTTTTTAAAAATGTGTAGAAATAGGGACTTTAAAAAAAAATATAGATAGTTTTCGTCACTATTTAAATACTGAAACCCTAACACTAACATATAAACCCAAATGGATAAAAAACTGTTACAGTTTTTCAAAAAACAACTAGAAATTGAAAGAAAAAAAATCATGTTTTCACAATACCAGAAACCTCTTTCAAAGAGAAAAACCTAATACCATATGCCTTTAGCATTAATTGTAGCATTGAAGCAAAGCAAAATGTACACTTTTCGTCCAACTTTACAGTCCAATTCCATTAACAAGCAAATAAGCAAAATTTTCCCACTTTCCTTAGATTTTCGACTAAAGTAAAAAGTCTGAGAATAGATTAGGGTAACTTTTGGCAGCAAAGATTTATTAAAAAAATGGGAACTTTAATAATATCATCATCACTGAGACTATCACTATCTCAGTAAGTTGGTTCAGAACTCAGATGATGAAAGTGGAGAGAGAGAGAAGCTTTCGCATCTACAGTTAACGCCACGTTTCTCCATGTCTATTGCTTTTCTTTTGTATCAGAGTGTACTCTCTCACCTTTTCTTTTGGTTTGTGAATTGTGAGGAGAGTAAATGATCACTCAGATAATACAAATTTTAAATTATAAATATATTATAAGAAACTGAAAGAGAGAAGTCGTGAAACGAAGAATGGTTTGAGATCCTAGAAAGGAGAGCGAGTTCCAAGTGAATAGTACATTCTTTGCAATAATGAGGGATACCCACATCAACTTTTTAATATATATAGTGTTTTTCACAAATTAAATTTGTAGCCATTTTCCGAAATTTTTGTTTCAAACGTTTTGTTCCAAAATAAAATATTTATCTAGTGTATAATGAGAAATACAAAAATCAAAAAATTTCTCGATAAGAGTGACATTGATAAGATATGTAAGTACATGCATATACTTTCATATAAAAACTATATAGATAGTTAATTGAAAATTTTGTATATAATTTTTTTCTTATTTTGTCCCTGAAACTTAAGAGTACTCTTATTTTGTTAAATAACCGAGTTCCAAAATTTTGGTTTTATATTTTTTTAGTAAAGGTTCGAATATATCTGAAAAACTGATGATTTTCCCAAATCCTAACACTACATTTTAAGTCCGGTTGAAAATACTTATTGTATTCCATTTCACAATGATACTCGTTTTGTGAATTTTTTTTTGTTTCATTAAAACTTCTATTTTGTATTTTGAGCGATTTTCTTAAATAAAATTCTAATTTTATTCTCAGAATACATTGAAATAACTAGAGAAAAAAAAAATTGAATACCGGAAAATTACATTGTATTAATAAAAGTATAATATGCATTGTAATATTTTCTTAATGTTACTATATTAAAGAGGCATTAATAAAGATAAGCAGGATATTAATATAGATTTCAAATGCAAATGTAACTAAAAATAAGTAGAAGTTAAAAGTAGCATCCAAACACTGCAATTAAATATATTGAAAACAATTTATTTTAAAGTGAATAGATATATAGATATTTGGAACCAAACATGGGTTTGTAACTTGTAACAAGTAAATTTACGAGGAGAAAAAAAGTGAAAGCAAAGTACAAAATAAAAGAATCATTTATTAGTTACCAATTCGTCCAGCCTCCATTGTCTTTCTCCACCATTTCCTCAAAACCCCATCTCTCCCTCTCCCTCTCGCCCTCTCTCTCCTCAATGTATAATAATAATCAATATTGCATCTCCGGCGACGAAGACTCCGTCGTCCTCCGCCTTGGACCTCCTGGCCAACAATACCCTAACATCCACAAATCCACCAACAACACTAAACCTAATTCTTCAAATCATGAAATCGATCATCATGAGTTAAATAACCTCCCATCAACAAACCCTAACGACGTCACCGTTGCTCTTCATATCGGTCCTCCGGTTTCCGACAAAACCACTACCGGCGGAAACAACCAAGAGGGTTTGACGGCGAGGCAGGGACAGTATTGGATCCCTTCACTTTCTCAGATCCTTGTCGGTCCCACTCAGTTCTCCTGTTCTGTCTGTAACAAAACTTTCAACCGCTTCAACAACATGCAGGTTTCAATATCATTTTAAACATTAATATCATTTTCTTGATTTATCTTTCAATCTATATTACTTTACCTTTACTTCCACGCTGAGTATTATATATGTAGCAAGCTGATTCAGTGTCGTTATAAAAAGTATTTTTGAATTAAATTATCAAAACAAAATTATGAAATTAATTTTGAATCTATAATCCTTGCGTTTCGTGGGGTATCAATCGGAAAAATATCTCATATTATCTCCATAAATACTCTGAATCTCTGATAGTCATATACATGTAATTTTCATGTTATAAAAAAAATATATATATATATATATCAAGAGAATATATATAATGAACAAAGTAAGTATTCATGATAGAGAAATTTAACGTGAAACATGAGATAACCAAAATTACTGTTTTATTTAAATTACATAGTTTGTATTTTTTTTTTTTGTAGATGCATATGTGGGGTCATGGTTCGCAATACCGAAAGGGTCCAGAGTCGCTGCGAGGGACGAAATCGTCATCTTCGATACTAAGGCTGCCATGTTACTGTTGCGCAGAAGGTTGTAAGAACAACATAGAACATCCAAGATCAAAGCCTCTCAAAGACTTTAGAACGCTTCAAACGCATTACAAGCGGAAGCATGGAGCCAAACCTTTCCGTTGCCGCAAGAAGTGTGAGAAAACGTTTGCGGTGAGAGGCGATTGGAGAACGCACGAGAAGAATTGTGGGAAGTTGTGGTTTTGCGTTTGTGGGTCGGATTTTAAGCATAAGAGGTCTCTTAAAGATCACGTTAGGGCTTTTGGCGATGGTCATGCGGCTCACACTGTGAGTGATCGTGTTGTAGCCATTGGAGACGGAGAAGATGATGATGATGATGATGATATGGGGGAAGAAGATGAAGAGGATGAACGAGATGATGAAGATGAAGAAGAAGATGGTAATGGAGAGAAGAACTATGGGACTAGATATGATCACTTTCGTCGTTATGGTCAAATTTCTAATGACAATTACTAATTAAATGGCCTTTATTATGATCGATGGCTGTTATTAGGGTTTATTTAAGTGAAATGTGATTGATATTATTTACCTCATCATGTTAGTGAATTTAAAAGTACCTTTTCATTATGAGTTCCGGAATTATATGTAGTGGCTTTGGATTATATAAGTGCTTCTAACCTTGTCATAATCCATCAAACAATTTCTGCCTTCTTAGTAACGAAAATTTCTTATCAATTTAAAAAACAAGAAAAATAAAAAATAAATCAGCTGGTTATATACAATTTAACTGGTTGGAATTTTATTGTAACCGAGAAATTTCTCAGATAAAGGTCCGACTGTAATCCTTTGAACCTACAACTGTAATGTAAATTTTATAGATAACTATAATCTAGTGGATGAAAATATGTGTTTGGTGAAATTCAATCTATGGTCGTGACCAACAAAACAATAACCACTTAATTACCATTATTGTTCGATAATAGCAAGGGTCGTCTTTAACTATAATATACACATTTAAGTTTTAAGCTTGGTGGAATTCACGCAAAGACTATAATTTTAAGTACTAGTGTTGCTTCAACCTAAAAACTTATTCTTAAGAACAGCCGATAACATATACATGTTTCTTTGTTTTTTTTGGGACAACATGTATATATATATGTATATACATGTTAAGCAATATATCTACATAAAAATGGGTTTTCTGTGAAATCCCCAAAATCTTAGACTTTTTGGTCTGTATATTTTTGAAGTTTTGTCCTAAATTGGAATTCCGATTGCAGAAGTTATACGTTCGTGGACAAAAAAAAAAGTTGAGCGTTCTTGGACAAACGGTGACTTGTTAAATGAGCTCTACAGTTTTATAATTATAAAAAAAAAATTAAGGGAAAAATGCTGTAGTATTAAAGAGCGCATCTCTGGTGATAAATAATGGAGGTAAAACATAATGGTAATTAAATCATCGAAAGTGGCAGTTCGATTTATCCAAACACAGAAACTGTCTGTTGTCACTTTATGTAGTGATGTCTAACGTTACACACATTTGTCTATGTTACATTTGGAGAGAGAAATTTCACGACTCTTAGGTTACTTCAGTTTCTCTGCCACTCTCTCTCGCTCTCTCTCTCGCTCTCTCTCTCGCTCTCTCTCTCTCTCTCTCTCATTTTTTATTTATTTTATCTAATCATTTTTCTATCGAATCAATTATAAGCGATTGTATTTTCAAACACTGTTATAACGAAAAATCTACGTGAGCTAGTTAAATTGTCAGACTACTTGTCATATATATCTCGATTCGAATAAAAATAAAATTTCGAGTGAATTGGTCCTAAAAGGTACGGAGTATTAAATGTCGTTTTGGAAATTGTAAACTGATTGATATTGGAGTGTTGGACCTGATACTCCATTTAATATGACTTCATAAAAGTGTAAGTTTATGACTAAAGTCTATGGATACTTCATACTTGTATACAAGTACATAAACTATAAATTAGTTTTTCAAAAAAATACAGAAGAAACAAAATATTTGGAAAGGAAAAGTTCAAGATGTCGTCTAGGAAAGTCCTTAAAACGTTGGAAAATAGATTTTTCATTATGTTATAGAAAACTGATTTATTGGTGTATATCAGATACGTATGTTCACAAGTCCTAACTAATTCAGGTCATGAAAAATAAATAAATAAAGCATTCGGTGTACAAAATAAAAATAAAACAAAATAATTCGTTTTATGAGTTTTAGCTCGAAAATGGCCACGCGCCTGACAAGCCAAACTTTCCAAATATAGAAAGTTTCTATGGAATATGATAAAGTACAAAAATCTCGGGAGGTGGAGTTCACGCGCTATATCCACCTAGTCACATTACTACATTAGATTTACGAGAAGCGGCTCTATAATGGCCATTAAAAAGCTCAATATTAAGCCTCATTATTGAAAAGCCCAAATTTAAGGCCCACCAAAATGTATCACAATGAAACAGGCCCATCAAGATCCAAGAGAAAATAAACAGAGAAACACAGTCGCACACACACACAAGGATTTTTAATTGGTAAAGTTTTGGATTGTGGCGCCGGGCTGAGTCGCCTGAGCTTCCGCCGCCGGCTTCACATCCTTCGACGGCTCAACAGGTATTCCGGTGAGCTCCACCGGCAAATCAGCGACAACACCTTTCAAGTAAAAAGTGTAGAACAGCTTCGTCGGATACACAAGCTGACGAAGCTTGACCTGTCCGTAGGCTCCTTCGAAGACGCCGGAGCCGCCGGTGATGGCGAGAAACGTGTCCTCGTAAGTCAGATACGGTCCCTGCACGGAAATGTGACCGTAATCGCCGAAGTAGAAGCTGTAAGAAGCCTCGAAGCGATCGCCTTTCTTCTCCGGAACGTGCTGGATCAAAACGCAGAGCCCCGCGGTGATTCCGACGCGTTTCTTGAGATCGCCGGTGTAGAGTTTGTTTGTGAAAGGAACGAGATCGCCGATGCAAAGTTGCTGTGGATTTTTGCCCAGTTTCAGAACCGCTGGGCTGTTTCGATCGCCTTCGTTGAACTCGTACACGTTGAGTTCTTGGATTTTACCTGAGATTTTCCACAATGTAAGAATCGATTTTATGAAATGGGTACATGATTTGTGGCTTGTGGGCATAAAGGTGAATTTTAAAAACCAAATTTGATTCCAAATTTTCAAATTATGAAATGGGTACTTGGTTGTGAATTGTGAGCATAAAGGTCAATTTTCTTCCACCGGTTTTGATCCTAATTCCTCAATTAATGAAATGGGTACTTAAAATGTGAGGTAAATATCAAATTTTTACACTGAAGTAAAGTGGGTACTTGACTGTGAACACAAAGGTCAATTTTTTCAGATCCTAATTTTTTTTTCTCGAATCTGTTTGAATTGATCATAATCTCTTGTTTTTACTTACTTGGTCTGGAGCTCTCGCTGCTGCTTCTGCACATGGTTCTGAAGAAACCTTGAGTGGAGGAGGTGGTGGATCTTGATCGTGCGGAGAAATCTGGACCGTTAGATGAGATCCTTGGGTTATGAAAGGATCTAGAGAAACCCAGAAGAGAGCTTTGGTGAGATTGATGATTGCGAGAGAGATTCCTTAGAGTTATCATAGAGATGGATGCAGCAACAGAAGCAGAGGAAGCCATGATCATAGACTTGCCTGTTTGATTAATTTGTAATAAAAACACTGATACAAAGAAGAAACTGCCTTTGTGCTTAATTGAAGTTATGAAGAGATAGAAGAGACGATCTTCCTTTTAATGGATGTTTTTTATGCTGCGCATTTGATGATGATAATGATGAGGCATGTGCGTAAATCTGGCAAAGTGGGTTTCACCTTCAACTAAAAAAATTAAACACAAAAAGACAGAAAAAGACTCGCTTCGCATCTATGCTACTATTGTAAAATCACTGAAATGGGAAGAAGGGGACTTGTTTATATTAAAATGAGAATTGGTTGAATAACGAGTTATATATTGATAAAGAAAGAATTGACCCAACATTTTCAATATCAATCAACCCAATCTTGAGATCTGAAAACAGATAGTATTATTATGCAATGAATTATGGGGAACGCATCATAATATTATTAATTTTTGTCAAGGGGAAAGCATTATAATGAGTTTATACTTTATACTGTAATCTATATAATATACTAATTTATCCGCTCAAAAGGGAATGCACCATGTGGAAAATGCGATTAAAAAGCATACCAATAAAATAATTAAACTGAATTAACCAAGCCGACATTGAGGCATTTGCATGGACCATGCACTGTTGAGGTCTTTGCTTAAGTTTATGGTCCATGCCTGGAACATGCAAAAAGAAAATCTCGAAACAGTATAATATCAAAACCCAGAGTGGTGAAACAATTAGTATTTGTTGATGAAAAACCCATTTCTCTTTCTATTTCTATTTGAAATTTAGTGTGTTTTTTTTTTTTAGGTCGACTGAAATTTAGAGTTCAAGTACGAAAAACACACAAAAATCAAGCAATCAAAATCCATATCCTAAGAAGAAAAGAGGAATTCACGTACGCAAAACCAAAAATCAACATTAAGATAAAAAAAAAAAATGTAGTAAAATTTGTAGCAATTAGTTCACTCATTCCAAAATAGGTTTTGTGTAATGTCCAATCGAAAACACTGTACCATAGGGTATTTGATGTACTCGTCGAGTAAATTTGACTGATGATTCATCTAATCAAAGAGTTACAGACATCATGGTTCATCATATGCTTCTTCAACTATCTCTCTTGGAAATAGAAACTGCGATGTAATCACCGGTTTGAGCTGTGATCAGGAAAGGACTAAACTGCATCAGTTGAGTCAATTGGTACTGTAACGGGAAAAAAAAAACCGGGAAAATCTCAGAAGGTAAAAGTCACCTTTTGGATGCTTTAACTATGGACCTTAAAAGGAAGAGCATTGGAGAAGAGGGAAACGGAAATGATCAATGTGGATAGTTTCAGCATTTGGTAAGAATCTCTGAACCAGTTCTCGTAATAAGAATTGTATGCTCAAACTGCGCCGCGACACCACCGTCAGCTGTCAAAGTGGTCCAATTGTCAGGCCATGTTACACATTCCGTCGTTCCAATTGTGAGAATCGGTTCTGCAACAAAATGCATCCATTGGGTTTTTACTACTATATAGTAAGCATAAGCAAATGAGAGCCATAAGACATGGAGGAGAGAAACGATGGCTAACCAATTGTGAAAGTTTGGCCCTCAACCATATGTCCAGGCTCATCATTTCCTGCAAATTGGACAACCAAGTATTGTTTTTGATTGATGCTTCCAGGTTACATTACAGAGAACAAAGCTGAAGCATTTTTCTAAAGCAATTTTGCGGCGAAAGATATTACTTACGGTAATGATAAATCAGGGGTTCGGAGTGGAATACTGGTCCAACACCATGCCCAACAAAGCGCTCCACCACGTTGTATCCGTACTTTTCGGCATGCTCGCTGTTCGAAATGGAAACCATTACAAAGTTTTGGTCTTTAGCAGTATTGTTTAATATTCCTCAGACAATACATTTCTGCACGGTTATATTGCACCAAGAATTGGTTTCGGTTACTACCTGATTCTCTTCCCAATTTTCTTGAAGCTTGCTCCATCTTTACAAACGGCAATACCTTTCTCCAAGCATTCTTCCGTTACCTTCAAGATCAATGAGCAGAAATCAATTAGCATATTAAACAGATTTCATTTTATTGGGTTTTAGACAACACAGTGAAGAAGGAGAGGGCAGAAGAAAAAATTACTCTACCTTCACAAGTCGTTTAAAACCTTCGTCGACTTCGCCACAGAAGAAAGTTTTCGATGTATCTCCATGGTAGCCCTGTTGAAGTTTCAAAACCCAAAGGGTGTTATTACAATATGTCACAATTTGTATGCAGTGACAGAGCTAAGTGGTCTTTAAGCATACAGTTCAAACAAAGTGAAAGTAAGAGCTTCTGTAGACTAATAATGAAAGAAGCCAAAAGACTTACATCCAAGTAAACCGTGACATCGATGTTTATTATATCTCCATTCTGCATTCAGAGGGAACAATTAGCAATAATACATGTGAATCCGTTGAAAATCTGTCAGGCTTTAAAGCAGTGACGAGCAAAACTCCAGACCTGTAGCTGGCGAGAATCCGGTATTCCGTGACACATGCACTCATTAACTGATGTACAGACACTTTTAGGAAATCCACCATAACCAAGAGGTGAAGGATAAGCACCAGCTTCAATGATCATATTGTGCACCGCTTTGTCGATCTCATTAGTCGTAACAGATGGCTGCGGAACCGTAACAACAACAACTACTCAGGCCATCTAAGCACAATATAGAAATAAGAGATCCACAGGGGAGCCTAAAGAATCTTACTTTGACCAAAGTTCCTGCAAAGTTTAAAACCCGAGCAGCAAGCTCGCAGGCAGCTTTCATTTTCGCAATGCCTTCAGGGCCAGGAATCTGGAATTCACTCGATATATCCGGTAATACGCCAGACTCAACATACAGAGGCCTTGGTATGTGATCAGGCACAAGAAGACGAGGCGATACTCTTCCACGTCTTAGTGGTGGATTTCTCTTAACTTTTGAAGTAGTTTCAAGTTCTCTCATCCTAGAAAATGTAAATTAAATTATAAAAAATTTATACTGATATCAAACAGATATGACTTTCACCATTGTTTTATATCTTGATAAATCTTGAATTCAAAGATTTGCATTCCCTCGATACAAAAGACAGTTAGAACAAACTTAATACCTTCTGATTCTAATGGCTTCCTCCAACCCAGAAACTTTCTTGGCAGAAACGAGGAATTTTATCGGAGAATATGAGTTCTTCTTACCTGCAGATGAGAGACAAGATAAACTTCATACACCGAATCTCTTCAATTTCAACATCCTTTTTTTTTTTTTTTTTTTTTTTTTTTTTTTTTTTTTTTTTTCAATTTCAACATTCAAATTGGAACTACGGAGAAACCTAAAAGTTTCCAATCATATAACCAACAATTTCTTTGTCTCATGTTTTCTCGGAGCTAAACACGAAGCTAGAACCGAAACGAACAGAGTAAAACCAATAAACAGTGACAAGTAGATGACAAACCGGAGAGCGATAGGGAAGAAGAAGTGACCGGAGCTCCGATAAAACACCTAGAAGACGCTAAGAACTCGCCGTTAAAGGAAGAACAGAGTTGCAAAGACGACGGTGACGAGAAACTGGATAGAAAAAGTGTAGACGCCATTTTCGCAACTTCACTGCTAAAACCCGAGTACACAAAATTGCAACGAATCGAATTTTTTTTTTTTTTAATGTTTCTTGAAAAAAAAAAAACGTTTCTTGATATCTAATCCAGACAACTAACTAATTGGACTAAGCCCATCGGGCTATGATAGATCCAACATGGGCTACTTAGGCCCTAGGGAGTTTATGAAAACACGATTTGCATTAAGTGTAAATTATGACAGTATATTAAAGAAAACGAAATATCTAAAATGAATTTTTATGAAATATTTGTGATATATTAAATAATAATATTTGCTTACACGAAAATTTACATAAACAATTTAATGTTCATCTTTTTTTGGGCGGCATTATGTTCCATCTATTTTATATTTTTATTAGAATTTTAGTTTTTGTAATTTAAAAAAATATAAGAGGTAAAATTTACTTTAGAAATTATATGATTGATTTGTGTGTTTTTTTAAAAATTATTACAGTGTTCGTTTTCAAGTTTTCTCGTAGCATAGATTTTTTATATTTAGAACTACTCGTTGATAGTATAGCTAATTATGGATCCACAAAACACAGATCAATCATTCTCAAATGTGATGTCATACTCAAACTCAATCCGATAAAATTGCAACATTTAGAGCCAAATTCTATAATCTAATCTAATAGTTTACGAATATAATATTTTCACGTGCCAATCTTTTTATATAACTGATATATATATCAATCCTTCTATTGAAGGTTAGATTAAGGCTAATGGCGAACGTATTCTATCATATGACCAGGCCGGTGATTCATACAAAAAGAAAAAGGATGAGATAATATAGGTTATGTTATTTTCACTAATGCTACTGATGTATTACTATTTGAATTCAGCTTGAAATATGTGTGGATGTGACTTAGAAAAACCATATGTAGAATTGTGTGGGTATGAATTAATTGTTTGATACGATATTTATGCTATATTGGAATATTTTTCTATTCCACGGAATTGTACTGAAAAAAGTGCATATGAACGAAACATTCATAAGATCATTGGTCAATATATTCCTCTACGTACCTACTACCTAGATTATATAACTAATGTATGGAGCATGCGTAATTTAGATTATCATAATATGTTATAACTTTTACTCATACCATTAACAAAAAGAACTTCAACTCATACCCTAAACCATTTTGTAAGATATATTTGTTTTTTTTCAATCCATTTTGTAAGATATCTTATTCAAAAAGTTGAAATGTTTATCCCTTTAACCATTAGAAATTAGCTATTATAGCGAAGGTCGTAGATACATAATCGCAAGTCGCAATCAGGGAAAGAACAAACTAAAACATTTTCAGAAACAAGTAGATATGTTGGGAAATGCCGGAAAAAAGTAGATAGATTGATAAATAAATATATAAATATATACACAAATAATAAAAATGTTATTCAACAGCAACATCAATCAAGCTCTACCAAAATTTTTATCTGAAGCTTGATGAGAGTCGGTATAGCAACTACGGGATGTGTGCATTGATTTTGATATTTGGATCGCAGTCTGTTATATCATGAATATATGTTTGCTGAATCTGCACATTGGTGTTTTTTTTTTTTTGAGAAAAGGCTTTCAACTGAACATTGGCGTTATGTTGAACTTATGTTCTAATAACAATTAACGCATCAAATCTTGGCATATATCAATAGGACAATACTTTCTTAATTACTACTCGACTCTTTCTTAGGACATTGGTTATATTATTATTAAGAGTATCATTCATATGAATATCAACAAATATCATAAGCAGTAGCTAATAATGATACGTTCTACGTACACATGAAATGAAAAGAAACAAGGTGAGATTTCGTAAAAACATTGATCTCATTCTATTAAAACCCCTGAGAAATCTAAATAACCTTTTTTATCCTATAAATAAAATTTACAGTTCATCATTACAACAAAAACAACTCATGATTCATGAACCTTTGGTAAATAAGAAGAAACCGATGCAATTAAAAAAAGAAATCGAAAGGTGGAATTTATTAAAACCAAAAAAAAAAAAAAAAAAAAAAAAAAAGTTNAAAAAAAAAAAGAAGAAGAGTTGTTACGAGGCGTGAAAGATGCGTTGCTTCTTACTACACACCAACGATAACATCTCAGTATCGTTAACTCTCTTGTTCCCTACGACATCGTTTCTCGAACTCTCCGGTGAAATGTTGACTCCGAACAATCTCAAAACCCGACCCGTTTCAGAATCCGACCCGGATCTCGATTTCCACCCAATGTATAACTGCTGATCCTGACCGTCGGATCTGCTGAAACTAACCACGTCACCGGCACGTAGATTCTTCTCCTTAACGAACCGGCTCCAACCTTTGGTCAACACATAGCTTTGACTACTGTTCCAATACGAGTAACGGAACCTCCACACTTTCCCCGTCACGTCCTCGAAGTTCAACAGCACTCCTTTAACGGAGACGTTACTCGACGGTAACGGAAAATGTTTCTCCGCGTGGTGTTTCGGTATCACCAGGCGGTTTAGCTTCCCGACGTCGCTCGGCGTAACCGCTTTCCCAAACAGAGGATCCGCCGATCTGAACTCCGTCGTCGAAACGCCGTCGCTGTTCAACGCCGTCGTCGTCCTAACACTATTTCCGTTACCGATACGACGCCGTTTGCTCTGCTCGAGCTCCTCGCTATACGTATGCTTCCTCAGCATATCGACGATCTCGGATTTCGAATGCGAGTTCAGAAACTCGATCTCTCCGTCGTCGAGCCTCGCGTCTTTGAAATTCGTGACGGCGTCTCGGCCGCGGAACCGATGAACCGCCACGTCGTACGCACGCGCCGCCTCGTCTTCCTCGTTGAAAGTCCCGAGCCACACGCGCTGGTGCTTCTCGTAAATCTGAGCTCCCCACCTCCCGTTGGGCTGAGGCACGACGCCTTTGTACTTGGACGACGGTAGCTTCCTCGATTCCGCCTCCACGCCGTTCTCAGAATCCAGGACCACGCTGGATCCGCTTCCCATCCTGTACAGATTCGCCGACGACTTTCCCGACGGTCTCGCCGGAGTTTCACAAATCGAACCTGTACTCGTCGTACTCTCGTCTACGCTACTCACTTCCATTATTAGTTTGATTTTTTTAGTTTTTCTGGATTTGATTTGAATTTTGAAACAGAGTAGAAATCAGAAAATGTATTTTTTCAGAGAGAGTCTGTTGTTTGTGTGTGTATATGTATGCGTGTGTATATATATATATATAGAGAAAGTAGGAGGGTGCAGGGAGGGAAATAAGAAACAGCAAGTGCACTTATGATATTATTATTTTATTTTCACTTTTTATTTGGGCAACATATCTGTAGAATGCGTGTTTCAGGGGAGTAATTATAGTATATGGGCAGGTGTATGGGAGAGTAATATGGGTGTGTGTGATGTGTGTGTAATTGTGTATGGGTCAACTCAAAACCCAAACCCAAACGAAGCTTCGTCGAAACATACTAAAATAGCTAATACTAAATAAAATGTTATAAATTCGCATTTAATTTGGTTACTATATTAGGTCAATTCATGGCTCATGATGCACTGTTAAATATAAAAAATAAAACATATGAGCAATAATCCTTTGCAATATTATACTCCGTTTCATCTATTTATATATATAAAAAGATTTGAGTATATGAACAAATATAGAAATGAATATGTTGTGGGCTGTGTGCATGGGGAAGTGGGACCCACGTGTGGACCAGGATTGGATAAAGGGTCCACGTGAGAAATTGACATCATTTTACTGAAGTTCATCCCCCCTGAGTTTTGATGCTTATATAAAAAAAATTATAATAAATGATAACGATAATAACTACATGGAAAAATAACAAAATATTAGATTTCATTACCATGTTAAGATTCTATTGATGCTAAATGTAGCCTCTCTTTCAAATTTTTGCTCTCCCCGAATCTGATTTTTATTCTTCAATCTTCAATGATGATTTTTTTAAATTACAAATAGTTATTTACTCAATGATATATATATACCATTTTTTTTTTTGGTATCACATATATATATATATATACTTTGTTCTTAGGATTTATTTTTCATTTTTAGATGTTTTTATTCTCCTTCATTCTTTCTTTCTTTCTTCAAGCTTATCCTAAGTTTCTTTTTATAGAAAAAAGTGTATTGCTATCATGATTATCGTCCGTAATCCGTATATGCACTCAATAAATTCCAAAACCAGAAAAACTATCGAGTTTTCTTCTCTATTTTTTTTTTGTTGTAATTATCCCATTTCTTGATATTGTGTTCTCATAAATGAGTGTGTGGAAGACGATTTTGATTGCAAATTTTGTATACTGGTAAAAACAATTAAATTTTATATATTAATAATTAAACCAACGACCGACAACATCACAGATATAATATACTTGTAAAAATAGAGGCAATTAAAGGCTGCTTTCAGTGTGTTTTTACTCTTGTGGAAAATAGATACTTGTGTGGTTTAATAGTATAAATACGTATGCATCATATATAATATGGTCTGGAAATAAATAACAAGTGATGTGGATAGCTTACGATCTTATCTGATATTTTTGTTGCCTTACCAAAGTATTATTCTACCATTAGTTAGGTTTCGTTTTTTATGCAAAGAACCAATTAGAGCACAGCGAAATATCGTGACATCCAAAATTTTATTGGTTCTCCCTTCCCCAATAGAAAAATTGTTGACATTTATATATTCTTTTAGATCTATTTATTGATTTGCCTGTTTCTGTTTGATTTTTTGTTACGATTATTATAATACTATATTCAATTTGATCCACTAGGATGGGAAGTGGGCCAATGACAAATCACTAAGAGGCATGGTCGTACGTGTTTTGTGTGGATGAATAATAATATGGGCGTTTCTTGACAGCATGACAATTACTTTTGTTTCAACCTTTTTTGAAATTCGTTTTTATTTTTTAGTTCTTGAACAATTAAAGAGATATATCTCGAAAAATTAACTTGATAGTGCAAAATAATAGGACCGGTCCGGCCACAATCCGGTGGCTAGTTATTGGTGTCACCTATGTTCAAATTCAGTAGCCGCTATTAGTTATAGGATTTCCTATTTTTTAAAAAATTAATATGTTTTTAATATTAATATTTAAAAAATGAAATTTAATAATTATTTGAATCTGGTGTTTAAGTTAATTAATTGGCTGTTTAGACTATCGTCTAAACGTTTTATTTGCTAACTGGTTTTTAACCTATTTAGTAAAAATCAGTAGCGTCAAGGGATACTTTTGACTGTACATAGACCCATACAAATTTTAGAAAATCACAATCAACCTAATTTCCAAATCAGACCCAAAATTTATATCTATTGCAAATAAAAATGGTCTTTAAATGGGTATGCGACCAAAGAAAGGAAAAATATATGAGATGGTTGAATTTTCTCTAGAAAAAAATTAAATATGCTGTCACGTGGCACTTGTTGCTCGCTTAGCTTTCTTTTCTTATAGAGTTTGTCTCCGTAAGCGAGATTGGACTCATCTATGTTTCTTGTTATGATTCTAAGTATTTGAAATCCAAAATGATTTTGAGAGTGATAAACGATCTATTAAAAAAAGTACAACCTGTGCTAATTCTCGAAGAGGTGCATTTTCACCAGCGCGATTTCATTGTTATATATTTTCTTGTTTATCATTACATTATTGAGTTAGTTTCTTCTATATGTTCTGTAAATATATATTTGGAATTTATTTGATTGCATATGTTTAGATATTATGGCAGATTAAAGAAGAGTGAAAGAACTTTAAAAGATAACAGTACTAAAAGGTGAAGTGTATAATATGATTTATGATGCTAAAAATAAACAAAAATGAAACAACCAAACATAGGCATAAATAGATATTATTTGTACGGACGAGTTGTTATTGGTCCGAAGGTGGACCCCATATTTCCGCAACTTGGTCCTTTAGTTTCACTAGCTTGTCAATTCGTTAATATATTCTTTTGTCGTTAAATGATTTTTCATCAGTCCCTTTAATTTTGTCAAGTTTTAAACAGACGATGATTTTAAAAGAAGGAAAAAAAAAAAAATTTGGGAAATATTGGATTCGTCTGGAGACAGACTTTAAAACTCGATCTGTCTTATATAATTATATAATTGCTTTATTGAACATGGATATTCTGAACTTCCTAGCTTTCACACTGAATATGTTGAAGTAACTCTTTTTTTTTTTGTTAATAAGTAATTTTTTTAATAAGTATTTACTTAGTTATGAAAATTGTCTATCGTAAAATAAAAGTTACTGTTTTCAGTTAATTAATAGTATAAAATTTAATTTGCATTAAAAATACACACAGTGCAATTTCTCTATTGGTTTATGCTAGTACGAAAAATTTAGGCCAGTTAACGCTAGCATAAACAATATTAGGCCAGTTAAAAATTTAATCTGATAAACTTAAAAAAAAACACTTACGAAATAAAATGATAACGCTACATCCCAACTGAAGAAGTGAAGAAGAGTAATAACTTCTTCTTTTGGCTGGAGTTATAAATTTACTATTATAAATATAATAATTTTCTCCACCATGCTCATACATTTCAAACCTAATTATTTATTCGGATTCCTACCTGTATCCAACTCAACGATTCCATTTCTTATGCCGTCTTCCTTTTTTTTTTTTTTTTTTTTCTGGTTTTCAATATTNTGGTATTCAATATTCACGTAACTCCAAAAACAAGACAAGAGTCCTGGTTTAGTATTTAGATGGAGCCTCGAGAAAAACATGTTTTCTTAATAGTTTAACCCCAAAAACATTAAAACTTTAAAAAATATAAAGTACACAAAACATTACATAAATGATATTATCAAACCAAATTGATCAGGCTTAGTCTTTTAGAATAGATCTTACAAACGTATAATTACGATCGAAGATGGCCGATAATTGTCAAACTACCCAAAGGTTTATTTTTCTCCAGATGCAATAAACCGATGTCTATAAGATTAGGCAGAAAGTATATAAATATATATGTGACCAATATGAAAATGCAGTCTCGCTTATTATTAAACGAATATGAAATCAGCGAAAATGAGAAAAAAATAGAAATAAAAATCTGAATTCGAATTGGGAAACTTCCTGATGGATCTGCTTACAATTACATCATTGACTTTCCGCATTTGGATTACATGTTGATGGATTTATTTGGATCAGCTATTGGTGGTCTTATTATTTTGTTAGTTACATAATTGTTAATCCGCAACCATATCTAAAAAACAAGAGAAATGATGGCATATTATTTGCTTAGNGATCGTCTTGTTGTTGTGAATTATAAAACCATGTGTATATAAAAAAAAAAAAAAAATATATATATATATATATATATATATATGCATCATATTTGCTATAAATTATTAACTATCATTCACAATAAATTAAAACACGGTATTGAGTGACATGTAATATATAAGTTTATGAAATAATTGTATCGTTTTGTTATGAATAAACTATCGTTTACAAAAAAAAAAACTAAATACAGTCTTGACTGACAAGTGACAATGTAAGAGATAAGTTAAAGAAATTTTTGATCGTCTTGTTGTTGTGAATTATAAAACCATGTGTATATAAAAAAAAAAAAAAAATATATATATATATATAGTACTACTAACTGACAATTTAATAGATAAACGTGGAAATTCGATGGCTAACTTCTAATCTTTTATTATTCCACTAGCCGATCGTTCGATGATGTCAAGTGGTTATCGGTTAACAAATATGGTTTCTTTATATATCCTCATTAAGATTTCCACATCATAATTAATCTTACGAGAGTAGTCAACTAATTAGTGTGTAACTTTTCGTTGGTGATGTGTTTAGGAACATTCTTTTTAGTTAAAGAAAGTAAATCATCGAATCATTTTTATCAAAAAAAAAAAATCATCGAATCATCAAAACGTTTTTTTCATTTTTAAAGTAAATATATTCCAAAAGCTGAGTATCTACTTTTTTTTTTTTGTTCATCCAAATTTCTATTTCATAACTAGTCGGTTACAAATAAAAGAGGCACGATCGGACATCCCAATGCACGAATTCAAGAGATAAGGTAGATAAAATATAAGCTAAAACAGATAGATAACCAATCCAAACGAGGATTGGAGACGCGTAAGAAATGTTATCGTAACAACGACGAAACATGAGAACATTTCTAACAGAATAATCGCTCACTCCGAAGAGCTCTAACGACTTGAGGGTAATATATCAGGGGGAATACTTTTAGATTAGTTTATAGCAATCGCGATTATCGTCAGGCGGGATAATGTTTAAAAATAATAATTTATGTTTGGTGCCACATAGAACGCTTTCGGTTAGAGATTAACTAGTATAAATTATACTGTATAATAACCAATTACTTTAATTAGAACTTAAGGCTGCGCCATCTCAATCCCCCATCTGCCAACGACATGCCACGTAATATATCACAAAATTAATTGAGGAAATTCAATGGTTATTCATTATTTTCCAAACCGATTGGTCCAGGTACTATTTGGCCGAAACCGTTGGAATTTGGAACTGAATAAAATTGACATTTTTTTTTTGACTAAAATAAAAAATAAAATTGACATTTCATAGATTGATCCGCATTGCCTAATACTGTTCTATATATAGTCATTGAAATGAAAATTCAAATGTTTTGAATATTTGTGTGGACATATATATCAATATATGCAAGAACTTGTGAAAGTTACAAGAAATAATGTGTAGGGAAAAAAATGTTTTAAGTGCATGAATAATGAGTGTGATTCATTCCGATCTACCAACCTAAGGTACCACATTTTTGTTGCTTATAGAATTTTAATTACCACAGTTGCTATTAGGACTTTTTAGTCTTGAGTTCCATTTCATCAGTTCAACATATATATTATAGAGATATACTTAATAAATTTTAATCTTTTCAAGAAGTGAGATATATGTGACACTAATTTATAGAAAGAAAATTATTAAGATAGTCGCATATTGCTAAAAAAAACAATTGCAGACAGATAAGGATTCGTGACAAAATCGAATCTCTCGTTCTTTTAAGGGTCGATCTCGTCACATGAACGGGTTTAATTAATCAAATAAAATATATGTCTAGATATAATATACAAATTGATAATGTATATTATTATATGTGTGTAATGTTCACTGTCCTTTTTCATGACGTTACAGATAATTCGATAAGTTCTCGGGTTAGCTAATGCATAATAGTTATGTTCTTTTACATACAAATCAGATAGCGATAATGATGATTACTTTCTACGTAATCACTTATCAGCCATAATACTTTCAAAAGAAAAGAGCTTATAAATGAAAAAAATGTGCCCTTTCCATTACATACTAGATATGTAATTTTTTAAAAAAATAATATATATATATAAATAGAATTAATGATTGTAATTTGTTAGTTTTGCCTTATTGAACGAGACTAGTAGATTAAGAATTAGTATCGGTTTCGATCAAGATTTTAATTGAATTTAACGAAGATAAAAGATCATAAAGATATGCCCCAAAATATTTGTTTAACAACAGTAATATAATAAAAACAAAAACTCTGAAAACGACCACGATAATACGTACAATATAGAACTAAGACAAATAAACCCATAAGTTTATTTTTGGAATTTAGCTGCACCACAAATGTTTTTCTTGGTTTCAACATCTCGGGTACAAGTGGCGTCCCAAAACGCATTATTATTCGATATATATTTTGTTGGTAAAGAAAATAATATTTCTTAGAGTTATTAGATATTTAGGATAGTTGAAACAGATGACTCGTTGACAAAAAAAAAAAAAAAAANNAAAAAAAAAAACAGATGACTCTTATCTAATACTCCTAAAAGGTGAGGCAGCGTGTATTATATGTAATAATTTTAATAGTAATTAAATAAAAATAATTTGAAATTATGGGGGAAAAGATCAGAGATTTATCTTTTGTGTTCACGATACTGAAAAATAAAATAAAAAGGAAAAATCGAATTTTATTTCCGTAAGAGAATAAAAAAAGGTATTTTTGGAGCAATAAGAACTTTCCGCCACGTAGATGTCACGCGTATTATGCGTTTTGATTCGTCAAGTTGTCTGTTTATGTTCACACGTAAACCACGCCAATTAGAGCCTAACAGGATCGACTTAATAATTTAATAAATATTTGATTGTGATTTTAATTTTAAAAAACGCTGGCGTACAGGAAAGTTCGTGATTATCAAATAACAATGTCTATGAGTTTCACATGCAATATATATATATTTTTTTTGAAAAATATCACATGCAGTTTTGATGGTATAAATTCAACGCACTGATATATATATATCGAGATAAAACTAGTTACATGCAATTTCGATCGATCTTTTTTCTCTAACCATCGATGGTTAAAATTTTCTATTGTATATACATATATATATATATGTGAATTCTTTGAATATTTTTAACAAAAAGTGTTTAGTAATCTTATAATATATATATGAACTGAATAATATTCCAAGAAATATACAATTATCAATATTTTTTTACATATAATTTCATACGAGTTTTGTTTTATATGAAATTATCATATTATTTTCTTACATTGGTTATTATTATTATTATTTTGTTCGAGTTTTAAAAAGATAGATTATGTGTTTTTTGCGGCAAAAAGACAAATGATTATAGTTTGTATTTTACGTATGTAAACATACCCTATCAGTCAAAACTATAATATATTATATAAATCCCATAGAAATCAAATAATAGAACTAATAATAGTCCAAAATGTAATTAGTTAAGAGTCCATGCTCATGAGAAGAATCTGAAAAATGTATAATTCTATCCCATTAAATTAGTTTGTAAATTATAATGAATTTTTTTTTGGCGAATCAAATAAAGAATGGTATCACCAAATAAAATTATGCCAATAAAAAAAAACAATAATCCAATAGCAACATGAAACACTTAGCCATTAAATAATTAAATAAGTTAGGTTCACGAGCTAGTTTCTTTCTCATGTTAAACCCGAAGTTGCTTTTGTTGACTAAAAATTGAAAAGAAATACGAGGTTCTACCTTCTTCCTGTGTGCACATAACTCGTCCCATTGGTTGAGAAGGTAATATCAGATGATAGACAAAAATGACGTTATTGCCCTTAGGCGCTGTCTACAAAACCGGGTATGTCTTTCGATTGCGGGATTAGTCAGTCTAAACCGGGTGAGCCGGATCGTTTAATTTTTGTTTATTTTTTTCAAAAACACAAAGATATCATGAATTAAGAAAAAGACATAAACAAAATAAGAAAAATACTTAAAACTCAATTTAATTTAATTATATTTCTTATATTTTTTTTTTAGATTTTGTTTTTTTTTAATGAAATTTTGTTTTGTCACTACTCCTAAATAAACTATATATCCCATATCACATAAAATAGCTATACATATTATTATGTTATGTATATGAAAATCTATATATCTAAGGTGCGAAATGAACATGTATTGTATAATTTATAAAATGGCTAAAGGGACTGATCAAGGTACCAACACGAAACCCTGAAAAATGCGACCAAGTCAACAAAAGAAAAGGATAAAATAAAAATATGTTGAGTATTGTTGACTATAATTACAAGAATAGAATAAGTAGTCAATGGCTCTGCGACTCGCAATATTTGCTTGATTATTAATAAATCTTAATATAGTTTACAATTATACATACACACGTAAATATATATGGATATTTTAATTTGGAGACTGTACTTAGCAAGATACTGTCAACTAAACTATACTTACACTAAACTAGAGTACTTGGAGCCTTTGGAGTTTGTGAATTACATTAACTTAAGTACCTTTTAGTATTTTACTTTATTTTTACCGTCAAATTAAGTTGGGTTTTCTTTTTTGTTTTGCAACAGAAAAGCCAATTATTATTTTTGCTAAGAATTATTTGCATGGATATTAAGAAAAGTCAAAACATTATACGGTCAGTGTTCACTTGTTGACGCATAACATTATAACAATTTAATTAATACTCACTATATAATATATATATATTTTTTATTTTTATTTTTTCTAAGAAACTTAGTCACACATATATATATATATATACGTATATATTATCAGACCGACAATTTTAAGACACCATATGATGTTACACATTCCGCCGATGACTTTGACGGAGTCCAACATTACAAATCGCTGTTAAAATGACAATTAAGCTTTATAATTAATATAGGTTAATTGACTCCCGAGTCCCGACTAGTATAATTACATACATATATACTTGTTTTAATAAGTTGACACGTTTCCAAATTACCATTTATCGTACTTGTTCTAAAATACATCTGGGTTTCGAGTATAGTTCGTAAGCGAAAAGATATCAAACTAATTATACAAAATTAAGCAAAATAATTCACTTTATGAAGTGGAAGTGGAAGTGGAAGTGGTCGTGAGCAAAGCAAACAAATAACCTTTTTTCTTGTGTTGTTTGGCCTCGAGCTAAATAACCTTATCATTCCTGAATAGTCAAACTTAGAAGAGGTCGGAGACGTGAAAAGCAAAGTCGTAGTTTTTTTTTTTTGTATTTATATGTTAACGATAAATAAAGAAGAAATGTTCAAGGTAAGAAAATAATTTTAACAACCTAAAGAAAAAAGGAAAATAGAAAATAACCAAGAGTTGACAAATCCAAAACCGCGATGAAGAGTCAATAACAAGACGAAGGTTCCATATAGTAAAACTTATAATATTCTCAGCGACGTTTCAGAGTTTTTTTTGTCATAATCTGTACCTAAAATTACGTACTGTTTATGTTTTTTTTTGGGTTTAATACGTACAGTTTATGTTTCTCTGAGAATCAAGCTATAAAAAGTATTACATATAAAAAGTATAATGAAGATCACTCATTAGACTTACATCGATCAAAATAATTGATTATTCAAGAACATCATAGATTTGAAACTCTGCTTATTTCTACGTTTACTATTTAATTATTTGGTACCAGATATCAGTCTGATTACGACACGGACTTTGGACATAGATAGTCGACATAGCTAATCTAAAGGCTATGTTATATATGTGATTTTAATTTGTTTATTTATATATAACCACAACTTAGAAACAAAACAAGAGACGGGTCATTGGCCTTAAAAGAAAGTACCCACTTGCTCTTCTTTATAATTCTCACATAACACCAATCTCCATAAAAGTCTTCTCCTTCTAATCCATCAAAGTCTATCTGCCAGCTTTGCATATATTTTTTTGACTTTTTTTGCTGCTTCCATCAATTATCAATTATAATTTTTGTAATATATAGTTGTATCTATAATGTCTATATGCATGTGTAGCCTGAGTAGCTATACATATAAATACGTGTATTTGGAAAATTCTCATAAGATTATTTGCTTTTAACGTCTGTAAAGGGAAGTTTATAGAATAATTTATTCCAACATTTATTCTGAAGAAAAAAGAAAGAAGTTGATGTCTAACATTTTATAGTAGAAAGTATTATGTTATCGAATTCCGATTTAAATTTAGTAATCTAAAATACAGTATACAATCTTATTTATGGTCTAAGACAAAAAAAAAACGTTGAGAAATATCAGAGCAAATACTTTTTTCTAAAAAAATCGTTAAGACATTAAGAAATTAACCAAAATTTCGCATGGAGTTAATTCGTGTTAAAAAAAAACATGCACACAAACAGTTAACATGTTGTTAGAGATTACTATATCAGTTAGGGCCTCACTACCATATAATATAGATGATTGAATCAATGTATTCTAAAAATTTGATGATATTTTCGATATCTTATTTATGATTAGAGGTAGGCTCATCATATTAAAATAATTAGTAGAATCAGTTATCATTCTTTAATGGAATAACTATAAAATAAACATCTTTTCAAAAAAAAAAAAACTATAAAATAAACATGTACGATTATATCGCACCCTAGATTTTGTTCATATACAAATTTAAAATCTCTAATACACGCAAGAATGAGTTGTACCTACTTGTACGTACCGGGGAACTTCACGGTCGACCTAAAATAAATTCTCATTCTCTTAACTCTCTAAGTCTCTATGCGTATCAGCGTATGCCACTTGTGCACTCCGTTTTGACTTTTCCAATTTCGTCAAACTTTTGTTTTTCTCTAGTTTTTTTTTTTTTCCTCTAGTTTCTTCTTTAAAAACAAAAAACTCTGCATTAAGAATCTTCACATGGAGTTTTTTGCCTTCTATATAAATATTCAATTACTTAAACGACATCAAGATTCTCGATGTATAATTGTTTACTGAATCTTTCCATGACAGCAGAAAGTCAAATGTATAGAAAAGACTTCGTAAAATGAAGTTATTACCTCTTTTTTTTTTCCTGAAGTCAATGGAAAAAAATAATATCACGCATACTTACATAGAACTCGATTCTCATAGTTTCTCGTTCGGGTAATAAATGTTTGTTCCCTCCAGTAACGTAAATTGTTATAAATATATTTATAACTTATTTTTTATGGGTTTCGTCTTCGTTAAGAGTCAGTTCCTATACATCAGAATTTTGAATCCAAGATAAATTAATGGGCCTAAATGTAAATTGGGCTTCACGGACAAACTACGGTTAGGCCTTAATTTAAGTTTTAGGCTAGACAACACATATACATACATAAATGATGAAGGAAAAACATTCATTACAAACACAACTTTTTCAATTGTTATGTCAACTTATATTATAAACACAACACTTTTCAATTGTTATGTCATATGTGAACCAAGTAGAAAACATTGGATTTCGTTTCCCTTCCGTCAAGGGTAAAACGAATATCGCTGAACAGGAATTTTGTGTTGTAAGTGAAATATTGTTTTTACACTAACATTAAAGAATATCTTATTGAACAAAAATATAACTTATTCGATTTTCAGACTATGAAAGATACACATTCATCCTATCTTGATATTATTTATTCAATTTGCATTCCTTTTAATCTTGCCAATTAATCACCATTCACATGAAAAGCTTTTTCTTTTTATGTATCTTATTTATTATAACTATCATTTTCCTTTCTAATTTATCACATCTCTCCGAATTAGTGGCATCCTGTAAATCAATACTCACTATTTGGAACCTTTGTTAAGTTCGTGTTGGTAAGCCAAATGGAAACTATTTAAAGTTGAATACGGTGTAAAGCTAATGAGACAACATGGATAGTGCATCCACTTTTTTATGTCCCTAATTTTATATGAAAATAATTGAATAGATATTTGTGTGTTTTGTGTCGGTGGGATATGACTTTACTATAGCATTTACTTGTAGGAATTTGAATTTTTGCATATATAATAATGGCAGTATGGCTCAATGGGTGAAAACATTTCATAGAACTTTAGATTTTAATTATGTGCACAGAATGAGGAGGGCGGACCATTCTACAGATATATTAACCTGTACGTAAATGATTAGTATAATGAGAGTTTTTAATTGCGTTTAGAAAAAAACAGTTGTAACGCGCACAAATAATCATATGCTAACTTTTTTACAGAAAGAAAGAATCATATGAATATTGATGAAAAAACGAGTTTATCAAACTTTAGCCGGTCAAAAAATTTCAAATTTCAAATTCTTTAACCAAAAAAAAAAATAATCAAATTTGACGTCTCGGGATTTAAAAATAGATGTGAATTTCGTAAATTTCAAATCCAGAACTTAACATCCAGATTTTGAGATTTAAAACCGAAAATTCAGAATATAGAATTATGAAAACTTGTAATGACTATACTCCATCACCAAACGGACGACACTTACACCGAATGTCTATGTTTATTTTTCAAATAGGAGCTGGTAATTGATATTAGTTGCATGTCAGAGTGAACAAAACTGCGCCTTGATTATAGTTTTAAAGAAATACGTATCGAACATATTTTCAAGATCCATGATGAAAACCCAAGATTTAAAATCGTTATACTGTAGATATATGATATCCAAAATCACGGATGACATGACAAATTGAGAAAAATGTAAGCAGATATGAAAATTGGGAAGGGTGAGAAAAAGAATCCGTGAAGTATTAATATTCCTTTTACAAAGCAAAAACATCCAAACATTTGTGTTGCAACTTGCAACTTTCATCTTTATTTTTGCATCATATTCATCATGGACCAATGTATTTTTTTTTTATATAAATAATGAATTATATTAAAAACACCAAAAATGAGGGATCGGAAAAGATTTTACGGCGTGGAAAGGACCAAAAGTTTCGCCGGAAAGGGGGAAAACAAAAAGATACACATTCAAAGACCACGAGGAAGAGAGACAAGGGTTGGGAAAAATATCAACAAAAGCTTTTAAAGATATTTACTACTTAAAAACTTTCTCTTATATATCGAAGAAATGCTATATTTTGTTTTTGTTTTTGATTGTTTATAGGTTTCGCGATTTCCGAATTACTCGAACAGTTTTTTCAATAATACATTTCATATGATAATTATAAATACTCGAATTATCTCTAATTCTCTACCAAATCTTTACCTGAAAAATAGAGCAATACACATGTTTACGTAATTCCGGCACATTATACACAATTTAGGTATAATAACTGAAAATGGCGTTACTGTTTTGCAATATCCAAATTGGATTTGCCGTCATTTATGGCAAATAAGTTAGTTGAGAGGAATGCATTAATGGGGTTTCTAACGGCACTTAGATACTTATAAAGCCTATCTTCTATTTTTCTTTGTTTCTAATCTGTCTATATCATATACTAATTTTGCCCTCTTTCAACAATCTTTGTCGTATTTGAAATCTAAAAGAGTAATAGATAACCAAAAGAAAAAGAAGAAAACAATAATACGAGACGAATACGAATACGAATACGAAAACTTATGTAGAAGAGAATTTGAGGTAACATATGAATCTCAACGTTCTTCTTCAACTTTGGAGATGGAAATTTTGTCTGCAGTAAAAACAAATATTTTTAATATGGAAAATCTAAAAAGGAACATATTTTTTTTGGTTCAAAGTGAGCATTATATAATTATATTCTTCATTTCATTTCATCATAAATGATTTTTTTCATTGGATGCACACATATTAAAATATATTTAATATATCCTTACCTATTTTGTATTAATGATCAAAACAATAATACTTACAAATCTTGGTGTATTGAATGTTATCGTTGTACTTGTACCTAGTTCAACACAACATTTTATCAATGCCATCATCGACGTGGGTATGACACATGTCACTAAATACATGTGAAGGGCATTATATTGATTGTTCTACAAAATTACAAGATATTAAAGTGTACCATAAGTTATGATATGTAAGAAACAAAAAAAATGTTTCAACGAAATCTTAACATTATCGTGTTTTTTTTTTTTTTGGTTCTTCTTCTTTTTCATCCTTTGTGCCTTACGTTTTTGTTGATCACCGACGCACAATAGTTACACTCGAATCAAGCGTTAAAAACTCAATGTCTGTCATTGGTGCGTGCTTTACACGCGCTATTAACATTTAATTCAGATTCTGCGCTTATGCTTAATAACCGTCCGATTATAAGAAATCTAGTCAACGAGGTCATAGATTTCAACACGTGGATACTGACATCAACCCTGAGAAACAGAGTAGCTCACCCCTTCACGAGCCGCATTGCCCCATTTGGTACGCATGTTCAAAAATCACCGAAGACGCGTCTCTTCTATGCCAGGCTGGCTATTTATCAATATCTGCCTCATAATTAATTATATATATCCAAAAATACTATTCACTAACTTTATAACACAAACCATTTCATAACGAGTAACGACAAATTAACTGTTTATTAAGCAAAAACGAAAAATGTCGAAACTACCCCTAATCCGCCACTAACTCAAAGCCCTCTCTCTAGTCTTCACTCTCACACTCACTGAGTACACAACACACAAAAGTCTAAAAACATGTCATCACTGCGTTTGCGTTTGTATCTGCTTCTGCTCTTTCCAATCGCGATTTTCCTCGGAGAAGCCGCCTCTGCGTCCAGCAGCGTCGCAACTGTCACTGACCTCCCCGCGTTTCGTGAAGCTCCGGCGTTTCGAAACGGCCGAGAATGCTCCAAAACGGTATGGTCACCGGCGGATCGCACACACAACCCTTCGATCATCCACATCGCGATGACTCTCGACGCCATTTACCTCCGTGGCTCAGTCGCCGGAGTTTTCTCCGTCCTCCAGCACGCCTCTTGCCCTGAAAACGTCGTTTTCCACTTCATCGCGACTCACCGCCGCAGCGCCGATCTCCGCCGCATAATCTCCTCCACTTTCCCTTACCTCACATTCCAGATTTACCATTTTGACCCTAACCTCGTCCTCAGCAAAATCTCTTCCTCCATTCGCCGTGCCTTAGACCAGCCGCTTAACTACGCCCGGATCTACCTCGCCGATCTCCTCCCAGCCGCCGTCCGCCGTGTGATCTACTTCGATTCCGATCTCGTCGTCGTCGACGACGTCGCGAAGCTCTGGGGGATCGATCTACGTCGCCACGTGGTCGGAGCTCCGGAGTATTGCCACGCCAATTTCACGAATTACTTCACGTCGAGGTTCTGGTCGAGCCAGGGTTACAAATCGGCGCTGAAAGGAAGGAAGGCGTGCTATTTCAACACCGGAGTGATGGTGATCGATCTCGGGAAATGGAGAGAAGGGAGATTCACGGTGAAGCTTGAGACGTGGATGAGAATCCAGAAACGACACCGTATCTACGAGCTGGGATCTCTGCCGCCGTTTCTGCTGGTTTTCGCCGGAGATGTTGAGCCGGTGGAGCACAGGTGGAATCAGCATGGTCTCGGCGGAGATAACCTTGAGGGGCTTTGCCGGAATCTGCATCCAGGTCCGGTGAGTCTGTTGCATTGGAGCGGGAAAGGGAAGCCATGGCTAAGGCTTGACTCGAGAAGGCCGTGTCCGTTGGATTCGCTTTGGGCTCCTTACGATTTGCTTCGTTACTCACCGTTGATCTCTGACAGCTGAATTAGTTAATAATAACATCGGACGGTGGAGGAACCGGGTTTTTGCTGACGTGGATCGAGAGCTGAATTTACGGGGCGGGTTTTAAAAGCTGTGTGGGGCTTTCACCAATTACGGGACGGCCGTAATAAATCCGTTGGTGAAGCCACGTGGCAGATGATCGAAGAGGGTGTGCGTTTTGATCCGACGGTGTATAAACACGATCAAGTGTTCAATTCTTTGCCAAGTGGAATCAAAGAGAAGTCAACCGAAAGACTTGGATTTTGCAAACTCTTTGATGTGTGAATGTAAAATGATGTTATGTAACTCATTGTTACAATAAGCTGTCTTTTTCTTCGTCTTACTTCAATTGTATAATGTTTTTAAAAATTCAAAAGATTAACGTGGCTGGACGTAGAAGCCAACGTCTGCATATCTTTATTATAATCTGGAAATTTTGATTTGTATGATGAACTAGGTTCTTCGACGAATGTTAATATGTTATATGTTTGAGATGGATTGTGCGAACCTAGTCTAACATGACAAGACCTCCGGAAAAGTGCTTGAGTTTTTCAACTGAACTGTTTCAGCTTATATAAAAATAAAGCTTTTTCCTCTTTTTTTTTTTTACATTTTATTTTGGATTATGCAATTTCAACCTGATAGATTAATATCTATCTTCAGCTCGTATCTTCGATTTGCGACATGATTTTTATGGTACTTTTACACTAGATTGATTCACCGGTCTTGCTTTATGTTATTATCAATAGAAAATAACATGCTGACTTAAAAAATTATATATTTTACGACGATCCCAGTCAAACGTAAGTTAAATGTATTTGGGCATCAAGATAAATTTATAAATAATCAAAACACGATGAAAAGGACAAGTAAAATATTTTTAAAGCTAAATGTAATTGGGCCAATGATAGAGGCTTTTAACACATCTGGCCGGATTAGTGGTTATGAAAGAAGACTAAGAAGTTAAGAACCTTATAAGTGATTTTGTTTTATCCAAGAGGCCCACACTTCAAAGCCCATAATTGTTTAATTTAGTTTTGTGCTTTTTTAACAATTTATTTTATTTGTTTGTGGTTCTTATCTTTGACCCAGACATTTGTTGGAATCAAGGGATAGATCGAATATCGTATCAGAGATAAGTCCTCTCGCTATACACGGCCTTGTCCTCCAACTCAAATCCAGTAGAACTAGAAATAAATTCTTATTGGAATTAGTAACGCTTGAATTTTATATTTTTTATTCATTTTTGAGAGACTAATATTTTGAAGGTTTTACGGATACAAAAAACATATAATTTTGTATATGATTATCTAACTATTATACCCGACAAGCACCTTCTATAGTTTTGTTTGATAAAATCATAATTCGTGCGCCAACCGTAGACCAATTAGTTAGAAGTTATTATAGTAATCATCGTACCTAACGGCTAACGCATTCTCTGATTAATGAATAATGATACATTCTCACTAAACGAATCTCAACATGCGTGCCACGTCATTAATAATTTACAAGAGTCAAAACACATGAAAAAGACAAATATTTCGAAGTAATAGTTCATTTAAAGTTTGTTTAGATAACAAGTTTACCAAAAATAACAGATATTTCTAGAATCTAACGAATTATACTATAGACTCTATATAGTCAAATACGTACGAACTACGAAGCATCCTATTTAAAAATATAGTATATATATTCTTGATATCAATCAGTCAGATAAAACTACTAACTGTTCTGTCAGCTTAATGCACACGATCGTAAGAAAAAAAAATACGATTCTAGAATGAAAAGTATAGTTGTATGTAATTAATTTTTTTTTGTTTGTCGGCGATTAATTTTTTTTTTTTTTTAATTTTTATAATTTAGCAAGTAAAAGAAAAAACATGTTTTTCTTACAAAAATATTCTTACATCACAGCCCACCATAGGATTTCAAAATGTGCGTGGAAGGTCTAATAGATTGGTACACTGACGTGGATCCAACACGTATATAAAAATAAAAATAGAGAAATAATTAAAATATTTTCTGACAAACCCAACAACTCATATCATCCACAAAATTTGACTGTGGCCACAACTAATTAATGTATTATCTTTCACTCACTGATATTTTGGATATTCTCATGTCGTATATCGTATCGTAGGAGGTACATGTGATTAATCGACGGCAATACTTTTCTTATAAAAAATTTAGCGATTTTACCAAAAAAAAAATTGTTTGTTTTTTCATGATTTCGGAAGTCTGCCTTGTAGAAACTACCAGGACTGATTATTGTTATGCGACATCCACATAAAAACAATCAGATGCAAGACTTTTAGTTTTAGTGCATAAACGATCTTTGAGTGATCCTGAGTTTGAATAAACTATCTTTTTTTTCCGGTGGCTATCTTAGTTTCAGAAGCTTCTGTTTTGAAAAAAATTCAATTATACCGATAATTAGAAAAACTTGAAAAACATTTGTTATAGTAATTATTAAAATTCAAAAACATAAATTAATAGTATCAATTTAATAAAATATTAAGAACAATCAGTATGTTAAAAAAAAATCATCACATTTTTTAATTTCTCTATGACATTAATTATCTTTTATCGTTATAAATGCTACTATAGGTCGTTAATTCTTTTTATACAGTTTTTTTCACGAATACGTCTTCAGACGGTTTCGGTTTAAAAAACAAAAAGATGCAAAACCAAAAAAAATATTCTCATTTCATTTATTTCTGATTACTAAAAAAAAAAATTTTGTTAGGCCACTTCATTTGCATCTGAAAAAGTGGCCATGCTTTTTTTTTTTTGGGGTTGTTTTCCGTTTTTTTTTCCCTCAGAAATGGCCTTCGTATATTCAAAGATAAATAAATAGAAGGCGTCACTGAAAAACTGTATTTATGTAACGACAAATATATGCATTACCATATCTACTCTGTCATGCATGCACTAATCAAAATATATAACTTTTCCCAAAACAACAATTTGTTGTGATCGTAATTTTTCTAACAAATTAGCGACAAAATTCTCTATACGTATAAATAATAAAACCACAGTTTCTTTTTTTTTTTTTGATAAAATAAAACCACAGGTTTGTTGTGAGCGTTTGTAAATAAAACCTCGTTCATCGCTTTAAAGTTTAAACTATGGCTGGTCTGCGAATTACCACCCTAAGATCTAGAAGCAATATTTAACCAAAAATAAATACATTATCTAGAAGCATATAAGATACATAGGTGGCAAACCATTTTCGTCTGTTTGAAAAAGCCGTTAAGTAATTAACCAAAAATAAATTAAAATCCGCCACGTGGCATGCATGTGTGCCTTGATACATACCAACAACGGGGACAAATAGGGCATATATGTTTTGGGGGTTTTGTGAAATTGTGACCATATAAACCATTCAAATTCAATGATAATAAATTGCAATAGCACAAAACACACAAGTGGGTAGTGAAAGAGAAGTGTGTGGGGTCACATTTCTATCTTTCTCTTCTTCTATAAAAAGACTCTTTTTTCTTTTGTATCCTCATCATTTTAATTAATTCTCTTAAACATATCTCAAACCCTAAGAAAAGAAGAGTTTGTTTTCGTTTTAGCCAAAGTCTTTAAATCGATCATATATCGAACATGAAGATGGGATCAAGTCAACGCATGGGAGGTTCAAAGAGAAGGGTATCGAGTAGAGGACTTGGAGCTGTTCTTAAAGAACAAAGAGCTAAGCTTTACATCATTCGAAGATGTGTCGTCATGCTTCTTTGTTGGAACGATTGATTTCTCTGCAGATTCGTTCTCAATCATTTCAATCAAGATCGTTGTGTATAAAAGGGTTTTAGTGGGTTTGGAGAGAGACGCTTCGTGATGTTTGGAGCTTAACCGGGTCGATTCGGATCCAAGTTTGATACCAGATTGTGGAGGAATCGGTTAAGGGTTTTAACTCGTTTCGATTAGGACTCTCTATTGGTTAGCAGATTCTTGTTCTTTGGAGCAAATGTGGAAATTTCGATTACTTAGTGGAGGGGAAGGGCAATATTGTAAATATTGACGGCATAATAGAGAGAGAGTTGACAAAATTTTGTAATAGCTTTTGGCTTTGTTCTATGACATTCGAAATATAAATGATTTCCGGTTAATTTAAATCTCGTTCCCGTATTTCTATAGTTTATCTCATCTTTTTGGGTTAATTAAGGTTTTGAATCTCAATGCTCATACTACTATTCGTTTTAATATTACATGAATGACACAAATGTTTTAACTATTTGTTTTGTAAAGATATCATGCAGTTTAATCATATGATTTCCTTGAGTATTTTCTTATATCAAGTTCTCTAGAACCAGATCCCTGATTTTAGTCAAACCAACAACTCTCTTTTATGATGTAGTATGATTCAAAAGCGGCAATAATAATAATTTTTTAATAAATCACAATTAAAGTTTCTGAAGCTAATTGTTGATTATTGCTGCCCCGCGCATGGGGATGGGTTAAACTAATCTAATTAATTCCGACACAACAGAAACTCTACTTTTGATTAGTTATTGGGGAGCTATCACAATTTTCAACATGTTCTTTGGCTTGGCTCAAACTTTTATGATTGGTGTTGATTAACATTATCTTTAAACTTTTATGATTTGTGTTGCTTTAAATTCTACCAAGGGTTGCACAGAGGGATGGAGTTATTTTATTTGTGCGACTAAATATAGAAACCAAGGGACACAATATTATTCATTAGTTTGTTTGGGCCCCCTCTTACTTATCTGACGTTATCGTTAGGTGCTAAAATAATTATGATAGAAGACCTGTCACGTCTAATTGTATTCTACAGTATTAGAAAAAATAATTTTGATGTATAATGTAATCAGCGGTTTAGTTAATTTTAAAGGACATAATGATTTACTTCAAGAAAAAAGGACATCGTGGTTTAGTATAATTAATTTTTAGTAGAAAAGAATAAAATTTCATTTGTGATATGGAATAATTCCCATTTTACTACAGATGCAAAAAAACCCCAGTCTAATCCGATCAACACTATAAAAGTTGAGCCGCATCCAATTTATTTCAGGATATTGAGACATAAATTATATGTTTTAGACTCGGATTTATAAGATTAACACTATATATCAAAACTCGATATCGGATCAGATTAAATTGGTGTCTGACATGTTTACTATGTTTTACTACTTCTATTTCACTATAAGTGGTGTTTTATAATTTTTTTTTGGTTTTAAATTAAGTGATGTTTTCTAGTTTCTATGCAAAATTTAAATGTATTTGATTTTTTTGACTAATAAAATAATGTTTTATATTTTTTATTTGTTGAATTTGTTGTAGTTAATGATATTAAAAAAAAAGAGATAAATTAAATAAAAAATTTGTGTTTTTTTAATAGGTGTGCAAAAACCTTAAATCTCACTTATAATGAAACAATGAAAGAGAGAGAATATTTTTTTCATAAACGGAATGGTTCATAAAACTTGACAAGCTATCAGAAGTGAGCCGAATTAGGTCATCTTAACATCGCTTAACATATTAGAAGAAAAAAGACTGAGTGATGATATTCGAATTTTTAGTAAAACTTGATAAAAAGCTTTTAGTCCTTTAGAAATGTACTAAAGGATCCAATAATTAAAGAAGGAATTAAGTAGGTTGACTGGTCAAATGAAGACATGGGTTAGGCAGGCCACGTGCGGTGGTCCTACCATCGTCGCCGTCGTGACCATCACCACCGTTCTCTTCTCTCTTGTCTCTTTCACTTCTTCTCGGGCTACGAATTTTGTGTGCTATATGCCCTCATAGATAAAGTTGTAATAAGTGAGCCACTCGCCTTTCAACCTTATGGTTTCCTTTTGTACTTCTCATTCAATGTTTCTTTGTTTTTGTTAATACCCTATTAAGCTAAACTTTCCTTCCTAATTGTTTAAATTGGCGTTCTCGATTGGTTTAGGGTAGGCGAGCAAAAATTAACACACGTTAAAATTACACAAAATACAAATTTTATTTCATTTTCTCCTTAATTAAAATTTATGATGGATATGCGATAGGACGAGACAGATAAAAACAAAAATCCAAAAACGAGAAAGATAATATTGTTCTTTTTTTTGCTCTTCCAGTTTTATTGTGTTTGCTATAGTTATTGATGATGTAATAACTAATACTTTACTTTAATAATTTTATCTCAAAATAAAAATTTGGAAATCTCACTTCTTCCGATCTAGTCACATGAAACAAAATTTGGTAACGAAATCAAGACGAGGCAGAAGTTTTATCTACCTCTTTCTCTAACCATTGGACATCGATGAAAATTTGGTAACGAAACCAGGACGAGTTACATGTGTGTTTCAATTTAAAACCAATTAGTAATTAGGTGGAATGATCCAATTCTCTTATATATTATAGTAGCTCATCTTAGTTCCGATTTAAGATTTTTAATAGTACCAGCCCCGAGCCAAATTGTTGGGACTAAACAAATTCAGTGTATCAAAAAATGAACAAGAGATGGCCTACGATGTCTCGAGCAACAGTTCAACTAGATTTGATTTTTTTTTTTATAATGTGTTTGTATTTGGACTCTTCGTAATGTTTGAGAAGTTTCTGTGACTTTTTAGTTGTTGACATTATCTCTTTGCAAGAAAACTATTCAGACACTATTCGTTTGGCCAACCCACTTATTAATTTCGTGTTATTTAGTTGTTTTGTCCACAATTTCTAGAACATTTTGGGCTTCTTTCAAGGTGCCTTCCCATTTTGTGTTCTTCTTTCTCACAACACTGCATATGCTTATCTTATCTCAAAGTATGTATATTTATATAATATATGATCGTATTGTCTATGGGACAAGGAGAGAGCTAGAAAGTACTTGGACAAGTCTACGTCTATATGTTGGCAATTTTCTCGTACTTTACTCCGTAGAGTTGTATTAAATAATATCCTTCAGGATTTGTGTTTCTTTGCTTCGTGCCTCATAATTAATAATTGCACGATGTCTTCTTTGTTATAGTACATTATGTACAAAGACGGAAGCTCATCAAAATGGCCCATTAGCTCAGTTGGTTAGAGCGTCGTGCTAATAACGCGAAGGTCGCAGGTTCGAAACCTGCATGGGCCAACTTATTTTGTTACTTTAATTTATTAATTTAACCACAACATCGGCCCAATAAGCTCGTTTTTTTAAATCGTTCATATATGGGCCATATTCAAACAATTATAGATAGCTCAACGAGACTACATAATATTTCTTAACATATTTACCAAAAAAGATAGCTTGATGAGCTCACAAACACCCATTGATGATGACTTCAACTCCTGATTCTCGTTTCACGTCGGATGAATTACCAAATTACCCTTTTTGTCTTCTTCCTTCTCCTCTAAGTGCATGGCTTCACTCCAAGAGGAAGTACATGCTTATGAGATTCTGACATTACCATCTCAAATGGTTGACAAAGATTTGGATTCTTGGACGCCTTAAATCTTCTTCCCATTTTCTCATAGAACTTTCTAGAAAATCTTAGCTCACCTGTTAGGCTGTTTTCATTGATGTATAATGAACCAAGACAAGGCAAAGCCTCAAGCTTTTCTGATTGAACGAAACCGGTTAGATTGTTGTTGTTCAGACCAAGAAACCTTAACCTTTTCAGATGGTTAGACCAATGGGAATCTCACCTCTTAAACCAATTTTGGATACATCCAAAATTACCAAATTGCCCATCTTTTCCCACTTTATTCCCATCATAATATCCTCACCCATTGGATTGTCTGATAACACCAATTCTGTTAAAGACTGAATCTTTTCAATGTTGTTGGACAAACCACCAGAGAATCTGTTGTTCCTCAGATCCAAAAGTGTCAAATTCTTCAAAAACCCGATTTCTTGAGGTAGATTCCCTTCTAAGAGGTTATTGCTTAGGTCAAGCTTGAGCAATGAAACCAAATTTCCAACAGATGAAGGCAACGTCCCTGAGAAAGAGTTGCTGCTCAAATCCAAGATCAAGAGCTCTTTTAACCCTTTGAAACAATCTGGGATCATTCCCGTGAACAAGTTCCCTGCGAAAACCATCCGCTTTAGATTCTTTAAGTTGCCGATACTCGCCGGTAATTCTCCATTGAACCCATTTGCAAGAACCACTAAAGACTTCAACTTTGTGAGATTGCCAATTGTTCCTGGAAGTTTCCCAATGAGACCGGGATTGGATCTGAACTCGAGTGATTCTAAGTTAGTTGCAAAGTTTATCCAGTCCTCTTTAGCTATCGCCATGGGAGAGATAAAGCAGTTGAAGAAGGAGAGAGATCTTAAGTGCTTGAGCTCAAATAACTCTGGCCTTATCTCAAGACTTGAGGAGCAAGCAAGCGAGTTTTCATGAATAAGCCCTAAACTCAAATCCGTAACATACCACAAGTCATTGTAGATATCACAGGAAACACCCTGAAACCAAAACAAAAAAAAAGGTTTTATTTTCTTCAAAGATTGGATTTTTTGAAGAGCTCATAGCTGCAAAATAATTGGAATGATTGGTGGGCCAATGTGCATATAATTGAAACATTTTAAGAAACCCAAACAAACAGATGTTATATGAAAATGTGATTCACTTTGGTGCTTTGAAGCTTTAAACTTCACGTTCCGATTTTAGAAAATTTTCAAAGGGGACAACGCATTTTGAAGAATTATTCAGACAGCTAGAAAACAAAAATCTTTACACGTCATTTCAAAATCTTTTTAGAATTTGAGTTTGATTCAACATCTAAAGATCAAAGGTTTCTACATCATAAGCTCAAGCTCTTCACTATCTTCAAGAGTCTATGTTTCTCTAAAAATATTAAGGAGTTGACCGTACATAAACATGGCTACACAAAAGGGCAAAAAAAACAAGGTTTTAATGAAACAGAGATTTGTAAGAGAAACCTGAATTGGAGTCCAACCACAAGGATCAGGATAGAGATCAGATCCATTCCAAGAATCACCAACAAATCCTTGAATCGTAGAGTATAAAGCTACTCGTTCTCTTTTATCCATTGGAGCTTCTTCATAATCGGTTACTTCAGGTTCAGGTAAAGATTCATCTCCAGTACACCTGAAAAGCAGAGATAGTAAGAGAAGAGAGTAAAAGGTTTGCCACAACATTCTTCCCTTAGAGAACAAGAACAGAGGATAACAGGAGAAACAAAGCGTGTGATGTGTTTTGTCTTTTTTCAATTTGGGTTTTGGGTTTTGGGTTGGTTCTTGTTATTATTTATTGAAAAGAGAGCGAGAGGTCGTTAGGAATCAAATTAGCTTTTCTCATTACAATTCAAATGGTTAAAAAGTAAAAGAAGAGAATTTAGAGACATTTTGGTCATGTTCCTCTTTTGTCACATAAAGTAAAGGTTTCATTTGTTCCCATAACCATACATATTTGCACATAGAGAATTATCGTATATACAATAGTGTTTGTAATTGAGCATGCAGAGAAGCACACATATCAAAGTGTAATTGCATTTAATGGTCACTATTGTTGACAAAGATTTTTCTTTAATGTTTCTGCTTTTCTGAAATAATCCTTTGACATTTATTTGTAATCAATATCCTTCTGGATTCTGGCTTTTATGTTCTGTCAATTCAAAGTACATATCATTAAACACACGCCTCTGCTTTCTAATTCTCTAACTTCATCACTTATCAAAAGGGTCTCTTTGGATACAAGAAGCTATAAATGGTTTCACAAAATAAATGTGAAAGTAACATCTCTTAGATCCATCCACGTGAGATGGTTATGTAGTGAGAAAAGTCCATAGCTTCTTTCTTATAGATGCTTCACCGGGTCTCGGCGATCCATCATCATCGTCATCATCATCACCATCATCATCATCATCTTGAACTTCATCTTCTTCTTCATCTCCATCCTCATATTCTTCATTCTTATCCTCATTTACTGTTCTCTGGTTCTGATCATCTTCAACAGAGGGGCTCATTGCGATATTAGCTGTTAGTTCCACATTTGCAACCGAAACACTCACATTGTTATCAGCAGCAACATCATCTGCAATTGTTTCCACCTGCCATGGTAACAACCAACTTGTTAAGCATGTATGACGTCTTGTTAATTTATCAGCAAGATTTCATCCAGAGTAGTCTTTGGCAAGGCAAAACTTGTAAAACTCTAAAACACAAGAGACTTAAAGAAAGAAAAGTATGAGTTTTTCTTACTGTTACGACTCGCTCAACCCTAACTTCCGAACTTTCTAGTGTTCTAGCTCGAAGAGATTCCACCACCACCGATTCGCTAGTTTCTTCGGCATTGTCCTTTGGTGGCACAGAGGCAGCAACATCATCTTCAACATCTGCTGGAACTTGATCTACACTGTTCACACATAAGGTTTTGATCAATGAGCAGAATTAAGAGACAACAATGATCTACAGTTCTACACATAAATCATAATAATCAAAACCGCACTATATTTCTTTTTACCTAGCGAGACTAAAAACTAATATATGGGTCCCTTATTCTCTACCTCAACATATCCTAAGCAAAATCATGTGAAGCCATATTAAGGCCCAAAAACCAAATGTCACAATGTTAAGAAACTTACGTTCTGTTCCGCCTCAGATTGTAGCGTCTTTGGCCAGGGGTCTGCGGCAAGACAGCGACTGTCTGTTGTCTCTTATGACGTCCACCAGTAGCAGTATCCTCAATATGCTGCCTTTTCCTTCCACCTCTGCCTGTAGTCTTCTCGCTAGTAACAGAAATGTGACCACTCACTTCATCTTTTGGTGATTCTTCAGGGCTGGCATCCTTGACTGAACTTGTAGGATTCAAAGCAGGCTTGACTTTTCTAGGTCTGCCACGTCCACGTCCACGCCTGGCACTTTGAAGCTCAGATAACTGAGAACCTTCAGAAGTTTCTTGTACTCGACTGTCTGTATATTCCTCACCCTCCTCCGGAATTGAGCTACTAGATGGACGTGGTCGGAAATCAATTGGCAGAGGTTTTTCAACTTTTGTTTCCAAATTAACTGCCACTGAGGAGGATGGACGCTTCTCAGACTTGCCTGTGTCACTCCCATGCTCAGCTCTTTTACTTGGTGAGAAAAGTATTGAAGTGCACTTCTGCAGGATCGACATGTTGGGCCTTCTAGATCCCCCACTTCCAGAGGCATCTCCGTCTAATGATTTCTTGATATTACAGGAGTCAGACGCATCAGAGCTTCCTGGCAGGTCACTCAAAACTCCATTAGCTGGCAGAATAGCTTCTTCATTAGATGGTAGTTGGAGATCAGAGAGTACAAACTCATTCGCCAGTTGCCCACAGCTCCCACAATCCTTGAGCTTTTGAACAAATTCTAGAAAACGAGCTCTTTCACAGGCAAACTCTTCCCTACGTTTCTTCAGGTTGATGCTGAGTGTACTAAGTTCACTGATGTCATTATGCATCTCTACTTGCTGCTCTTTCAGTTTCTCCTTGTGCTTCGCAATTTCTTCACTTTCCTTTTGGAGAGCACTCCTTTTGGACACCATTTCTTCCATCTCCCTATTCAAAGCCTGCTTCTGATGATTGATATCACTAAGTTCTTTCATTCTTTTATCCTCAAACTGAGCCAGTCTGTCTTGTAGGTCTTTCTCATCTTGTTCTTTTCTTTTCTGTAGTTCAATTTCAATATTCCTTCTCATCATTTCAAGATCTTCAAGCACCTTAGAATGCTCAAGTTTGGCTTTTTCATGTAATGCTGAACGCTCATGTTCCATATTGGCTTCAAATGATTCTCTCTGCAGTCTAATATCATCCAGTTCCTGCTTTATCTGAACCCTCAGAGCACTCTCTTCTTTCTTCAATCTTTCTACTTCCAGCAAATGAAACCTCTCAAACTTTGCTTTTTCTTCAGAACTTTTAATTCGCTCTTTATTATATTCGGCCTGCTTCTCATCCAATATTTCCCACTCCTTTTCAAATCTCTCTTTCTCTTGCTTCAGATTTTCAACTTCCTTAGAAAGAAACTCCTCGTGAAGTCTCGATTTTTCTATCTGGGACTTGAGTTCAGATTGCAGTCTCAGGTATTCTTCCCTCTCTTCTTTCTTGATTTTAAGACTTTTGTGTTCTTCTTGAATCATTTCCTCCTTTTTCATCATCTCAGCTCGGATGTTTTCAATCTCTTGTTGTAAATCCTTCAGGCTCTCCTTATCAGAGAGCAACTGTTGCTTTTCCAAACTTAACTTTTTCTCCTCAGCTTGTATGATTTTTTCTTTTTCTTTAATAGCTTTAAACTTTGCTTCAACGTCCATCTCCTTCTCATTCACTCGGTCAAACTTCTTATTCAATGCTTGATTTCTTTTCTGCAACTTCTCCTCGATGTGATTAATTTCAACTTTCTGTCGTTCAGTTTCTTCAATCTTTCTTTGGAGTTCCTTGTCCAGAGATTTTCTGTTTTCTTCACATTCCAGTTCAAATTCCAGCATCTTAGCAGCTAAAGCCTCCTTCTGATCATCAATAAGCTTCTGAATTTCTGTCTGTTAGAAAAAATTAAAACCAAAGCTTAATAATTGAAATCAGAATCAATGAAATCTATTTATGTAATAAGGACTCCTAATTCAAAGGGATAAACAAAACAGGTGCTATGGCTATGAGAGAAAGAGAGAGAGACTACCAACCCACCCCCGACAGCTATGGCTATGTAATAAGGACTCTAATTCAAAAGAATGAGATGAGCAACAACTTTCTACATGATTTTGAGTTAGCAATGATTTCTTTCTACGTCTATACTTAGGACTTAATTTAGATATTACAGTTCTTAATCTAGGATCCTATGCGGAAGCTTTGAATTATGAGCAGTCATCCAAACTTGTCGAGTAACAGCTATGCAGTGTTCCTACAATATGCACTATATAGGCTGTTACCTTCATTATTTATTTATTATATTGCACAACAATGTTCAAGAACCACAAAGGCTATACCCTTAAAGCTTACCCCTTCTCTAGCAATAAGCTTCTCTTCAAGTGCTCGTAACTCCCTTTCCTTTGCCACTAGCATGCTCTGGAGTGTGCAAGATTCCTGGGTAAATCCACCACAAAAAAATTCATATAAGAAAAAACACGGGTCTAAAGAAGCAATGTTCATTAAGTTATAAACTCACTTTCTCTTTTGCAGTCAATTCTTGCAATCGCTTATTCATATCCTCTTCAGTTTCCTTAAACTTTGACAAAGACAAATTAACCTTTTTATCCCATTCTTCAAGTTCTTTTGCTTTCAGGTTCAGGTTTTTTTCCTTTTCATTAACCTTTTCCTCTCTTTGATTCAGGCTTCTCTTTTGTTCAGGCATCGATTCTTCCTTTTCTTGAAGCTTTTTCTCCCATTCATGAAGATACTCTCTTTGCTTGTGGAAAATCCCTTCATATGATTCTCGCCTGTGGTGCAATAACATACACGTAAGCCTAACAAAAAGAATTGAAATTTGCGTTCGTATATCAAATATCTATAGTTACTCTTTAGCAAATGAAAGCCGCTCTTGTTGGAGGACCCTCTCACGAGTCTCCACTTCCTTCAATCTCATTTCCAGCTCAGAGCTCTTTCTAGTTGCCTCTGCGAGTTTGCTTTCAGCAGAATAAATCTTGTTTTCCACATCTGAAGATCTCCCATTAACACTAGCAACCAGGGCATTTGCTTCAGCTAATTTAGCTTCAGAAGTGAGCCTTATCTTGCTATTCTCTTCTTGAATTTCACGAAGAGCCTTTTCAAGCTGCAAACAAAAATAAAATAAAATTATATCTCTAAGAAAATTCAGAACACAAAGGAAGTAAGACGTCTAAGTAATACGGAAAAAATAATTCAATGTCTAAGGAAGCTCGACAGAAAAAAGGATTCCCAACAAACCAATGCATCACATAAGTAGGTAAATTTTTATACGAATAAGAGCAAACACGTAGAAAATTAAACATGTATTTTTAAGATATCCATAATGTTAAAGCTAAAGTATGCTACCTCTTCCACGGATTGCTTTTGCGAACCCAAGGCTTTTCTCAAGTTTTCTTCGCGTTGTTCGACAGTGGTCAATGCGTACAGATGTGATGACTGTTCCCTTTTAAGGATTTCTTGAGCTTCTTGATACGCCTGATTTAGTTGTTCGTGCTTCGAAACCCACTCTTTGTTCTCCATAAGAAGGAGTCCCATATTGTGCTGGTAGCCATATAACTGCACAGGAAAACCATAATTTGTATTGATAAATAAGAGTCATAACACTCAATTCAACTTTATGGACAGCTAAATGTTACCACACATAAGAGCTTCCACGCTAATTAGATATTTACATGAACAACTTTCACCCAAAACGATCTTCTTGCAACTACTGATTCTCAGAGAAACAAAAGCAACCCAACCCATAAAGCAAACCCAGCAACAGAACACTCAAATTATACAACAAAAAAAAATATTCATAAATGTTACCTCTTTTTCGAGTGTTGAAATCTTTTCAAGAAGCGCTTCTCGATCTTTCCTTTCCATTGAAGCCTCATTCAACAAACCCACTTCCCTAAACCTTCTCCAATCACCCATATCCATTTCATCAGCCTGGCCGCCTTCTCCGGTCAGCGTTCCAATCGGAGGCGGCGGAAGAGTCGAAATTACTGGGTCCTCGCTGAAGGCAATAGCCTTTCCTTTTCTATCAGCGTTCCTAGGGTTAGAAACACCACCGATTTGTCGCGTCTCGCTTCTCGGCGTCATCGCCGGAGACATCCACGGTTTTCTCTGTGGCGTAAACATAGTTCAAAGAAGATCCACAGAAAAAAAACTAACAAATTTTTGGAACCCTAATTTTCCCAAATTGAAAAATCTCTCTCTTCCTTCTGTCTGCAATACAACGGCTTTATGAATTTTAAAGTTCCGATTAAAGAATAAAATCAAGTGGTGAAATTGGCAGTCATGGTCGGCGAAGGGTAATATAGTAAATTACTGCCACGCAGAAGACGGACTAATAAACCGAAACGGTTTAAACTACAAACCGGATTAAACAGTACGGACTTGACCGACCAGAGGGTCCGGTTTTTGTTTCTGCAGATTTTCTCTCGTTTTTGGGCCGACGAATAATAATAAATGTAAAATACACACTAGCCCCCAGAGCCCAACCTACGTAATTTTGGTCCCTTTTTAGTTTTTTTTTTACTTTAGATCAACATTAAAAATTAAAACATAACGAAGATGTCTAAGAGTTTTGAAAAATAAATATTCTAGACGCCTAAGATATTCTTAAAAATTAGTCATATAGAGACTTGACCTGGCCGCTGATGGGAAAGTGAAAATTTGGTTTTCTTCTCCATTTTCTTTTCACATTATGTTAGTAAAGCTCACTTTAACTAATAGAAAAGGAATTAGCAAAAAAAAAAAAGTATTATAGAAAAGGATTAAAACCTTTGTCTCATATGCATTATTGTCAAAGCGATAATGACTGTTATTAAATTACATATAGGCGAGATGGTTTTGAATGGTCACGCAGCCACAATGATTAGATTAGTAATAGTAGGTGAGACGTATGTGCTCTGAATATATGACTATAAATAATCGCATGAACACATCGTGAGATTATGTAATTACAAAATTATCAGATCACATGTATCTAATACAAGTTAATATGTTAGTGTACTATAATTATATGTTATCAGCACTATTAAGAGAGTACCACGACTATGAAATCCGATTTGAAATATCGGAAGCAATTTAAAACGAGAAATGATTTAGTTATAATCCAATAGGAAAAACCAGTTCAGGTTGATATGGTTTCATATTCTGCTGATTTTTTTTTTCTTTTTGGTATGGTTTAGTCCAGTTTGATCAGTTTAAACAAAAGTAGCCACTTTAATAATTACTATAGAATGTTCAAACACAATAGTGATGTTATTAATTAACTTCATATATATATTAAACTAATTTTGTAACAGAAAAATATTATTTTTTGAGCTAAAATTTAAATTGATACCATGGAAAGAAGAAGATTAATATAAATCTAAACGTCTCTCGACCAAAAAAGTAAAACTAAAACTCAAAGAACGGAAAGTGTATGGTTTTTGAAGTGTTACAAAAATTACCACCAACTTGAATATGCAAAATAACCTAATTTTTGTTTGTCGTGGAGCTCATGTTCGGCAATGGAGCTCAGCTAGATGACATATTCTCTTCCCAAACTTTAATATTCTCAATTAGATTATAATCCGCATTACTGAACTGCCAATAAACTATGAGGTGTTAATTAAATTTCACATGTTTTTTTTTTTTAAATTTCACATGTGTTGCTAAGAGTGTCAGAAGATAATTTAATCAGGAAATCGAGCCAGATAATCTTTTGGCCCGGGGATCACTGGAAATTAATAACATATTGGAGTAATAAATTATAATCAATCAATTAAAAACATCATTCATTTATTAGTACTATATTAATTAGTTTCCCTTTTCTCTTTTTCCAAGAAGTTATCAAACGAATTAATTGTAACCATCCACGACTTCGTCCACGGCTCATTCCCATTCGGTCCTCTATCATTAGTTTCTTCTTTTTTGACATCATTCTTATTTAATTTTTGACATCATATATTATTAATTCTTCGAGAACTTGGAAATAAAAATGATAGTATAAGACAAAGAGAACTACGCATTGCTTACTTTTCATTTCTGCCAACTATGGATTGTTATACAAACTGATTTTTATTAGCGATCGCTCTCTTCTTCCTATGATTTTTAATTTCCCGAGAAATTTCTTCCATAGCAAAAAAATAAAAAAATAAAAAAACTCCGTCAAAAAATAATACGTTGAAAGTCTTCGTCAAAGTTGGGTTTTTCATTAAAAAAAACTAAAAACACTCGTTCTTCTTCTTCCTTGCTGAGTTGCTAAATCATATGATATAACTACTTATAAATTTTGACATTTCTCTCTCAAATTCTTCATTCTATAGTTCCAAAAATAAATAAAATCTTCATTCTTTCATTCTTTTCCCCTCTCCAATTCACTCAAATTTTTCTTGGGTTTTCGCCATTTTCGAGATTTGCAGAGATTTTCAGACAGAGACATGGCGAGAGGTCGGAGAAGAAGATTACATCTGAGCAATATATACGCCTTCAAGGGTCGTAAATCGAGATTTCAAGAAGATCATTCGCAGATAGGAGGACCCGGTTTCTCTCGAGTTGTTTACTGCAACGAGCTGAATTCTCCGGCGGCGGAACGGCGTAACTACGCCGGAAACTATGTCCGGTCAACAAAGTATACTCCAGCTTCATTCATCCCAAAATCTCTCTTCGAACAGTTCCGTCGCGTCGCCAATTTCTACTTCCTCGTCACCGGAATCTTGTCGTTGACTCCTCTCTCTCCTTACGGCGCCGTTAGTGCTCTCTTACCTCTCGGCATCGTCATCGCCGCGAGTATGGTTAAAGAAGGAATCGAAGATTGGGGACGAAAACGACAGGTCTGAAGTTTTCCAAATTCGATCAATTCTCAAATTCGTCGAATCAAATCCTTAGAATTTAATCAAATTTTGTTTTTGTTTTAGGATATAGAAGTGAACAATAGGAAAGTGAAGGTTCACGACGGAAATGGAATATTCCGGCAAGAGGAATGGAGGAATCTTAAAGTCGGAGATATAGTGAGAGTCGAAAAAGACCAGTTTTTCCCGGCGGATCTTTTGCTACTGTCGTCGAGCTACGAAGATTCGATTTGCTACGTAGAGACGATGAATCTCGACGGAGAAACGAATCTGAAAGTGAAACAGGGTTTAGAAGCGACTTCCTCGGCTTTACAGGAAGATCCCGATTTCAAAGAATTAAAAGCCGTCGTGAGATGCGAAGACCCAAATGCAGATCTCTATACGTTCGTCGGAACTTTACATTTGGAAGAACAGAGATTGCCATTGTCGATTCAACAGCTTCTTCTTCGAGATTCGAAACTCAGAAACACAGAGTATGTGTACGGAGCGGTCGTCTTCACTGGACACGACACAAAGGTACAAACTTTATAAGCTCTGTTTCTTCACTAAAAAAAACACCTTAGAAATTGTTTTAAAAAATGTTGATTTTGAAATTTCGAAACAGGTGATTCAAAATTCAACTGATCCTCCATCGAAGAGAAGCAGAATCGAGAGAAAAATGGACAAGATCATCTACTTGATGTTCGGTGTCGTGTTTTTGATGTCGTTTATCGGTTCGATTGTCTTTGGTGTTGAGACAAGAGAAGATAAAGTAAGAATTGGAGGAAGAACAGAGAGATGGTACTTAAGACCAGACAGTGCAGAGATCTTCTTTGATCCAGAAAGAGCTCCAATGGCTGCGATTTACCATTTCTTAACCGCGGTTATGCTCTACAGTTACTTCATCCCGATTTCGCTTTACGTCTCCATCGAAATCGTTAAAGTTCTTCAGAGTGTTTTTATCAACAACGACATTCTTATGTACTACGAGGAGAGCGATAAGCCCGCGCACGCTAGGACATCTAATCTCAATGAAGAGCTCGGGATGGTCGATACGATTCTGTCTGATAAAACCGGAACCTTGACCTGCAATTCCATGGAGTTCATCAAATGTTCTATCGCGGGAACTGCTTACGGACGCGGTATAACCGAAGTTGAAAGATCTATGGCTATGAGAAGCAACGGTTCGAATTTGGTTGATGATGATTTGGATGTTGTAGTTGACCGGTCTGGTCCTAAGATTAAAGGGTTTAATTTCGAGGACGAGAGGGTTATGAAAGGGAATTGGGTTAAGCAGCGAGATGCAGCGGTTTTGCAGAAGTTTTTCAGGCTGTTAGCTATCTGTCACACGGCTATTCCCGAAACTGATGAAGCCACCGGGACTGTCTCTTACGAGGCTGAGTCTCCTGATGAAGCTGCGTTTGTTGTTGCGGCTCGAGAATTCGGGTTTGAGTTCTTTAGCCGAACGCAAAACGGGATTTCTTTCCGTGAATTGGATCTTGCATCAGGGAAAACTGTTGAAAGGTTCGTTTTTTTCTTCTTCTATAACGCGACTTCTTGAGGTCAAAAACTAACATTCCTCTGTTTTGTTACAGAGAATATCGGTTATTAAACGTTATTGAGTTTAACAGCGCGAGAAAGAGAATGTCGGTGATTGTGCGCGATGAAGATGGGAAACTTCTGTTACTGTCCAAAGGAGCTGACAAGTAAGTTAACTGAAAATCTTGAATAGATATATGCATTGTGAGGCCTTCTTGTTGAGTGTAGAATCTTTTGTTTTTGTGTGCAGTGTAATGTTCGAAAGACTTGCAAAGAACGGGCGTAAATTCGAAGAGAAAACACGAGAACATGTTAATGAATATGCAGATGCAGGGCTAAGGACATTGATACTTGCATACCGCGAGGTTGATGAGAATGAGTACATAGAATTCAGCAAAAACTTCAATGAAGCTAAGAACTCTGTGACAGCGGATCGTGAGAGCTTAATCGATGAAATCACTGATCAGATGGAACGCGATTTGATTCTCCTCGGTGCTACTGCTGTTGAGGACAAACTTCAAAATGGGGTATGGCTCTTTTAAGACCAAGATTTCTTAATTATAAAGTTTTGGATTCGGATTTGGATCGAATAGGAGTATAACGGGTTTAATTTGATAATTTCTTAGGTTCCGGATTGTATCGACAAGCTTGCCCAAGCAGGAATAAAGATTTGGGTTCTAACTGGAGACAAAATGGAGACAGCAATCAATATCGGGTAAGGAACTTTTGTTTTTGCTCTTATGTCTGAATCTAAACATTGTTCTTAGTGTGTTTATAGTTGAGTAGTTTCTGACTTTTTCGGAATCTCTGCAGATTTGCTTGTAGTTTACTAAGGCAAGAGATGAAGCAAATCATCATAAATCTTGAGACACCACATATCAAAGCATTGGAAAAAGCTGGAGAGAAAGATGTGACTGAACAGGTAAATTTTGTTCGATATGTCATTCAAACATTTTCAGTCGATGAGATTTATAAATTGATTTGGACCGATTGATGTTTATAAGGCATCGAGAGAAAGTGTGGTGAAGCAAATGGAAGAAGGGAAAGCTCTGCTCACAGCATCAAGCAGCGCCAGCTCTCATGAGGCCTTTGCGTTGATCATTGACGGGAAGTCGCTAGCGTACGCCCTTGAAGATGATTTCAAGCAAAAGTTTCTTGATTTAGCCACAGGATGCGCCTCTGTTATTTGCTGCAGATCATCACCTAAACAAAAAGCATTGGTAACGTCTTTTCCCGCAGAAATGGGCTCTAGTATTGCGGTTTCGGGGTTTCATTAATACAAGATATTGTTTCAGGTTACGCGGTTGGTCAAAACTGGAACCGGGAAGACAACTTTAGCGATTGGAGATGGAGCAAACGATGTCGGAATGCTTCAAGAAGCAGATATTGGTGTTGGAATCAGTGGTGTTGAGGGAATGCAAGCGGTTATGTCCAGCGATATAGCCATTGCTCAGTTCCGATACTTGGAGCGTCTCTTGCTCGTCCATGGTCACTGGTGTTACAGCAGAATCTCATCAATGGTACACTTCGTTCTCTCTCATAAACATTCTCCAAATTGTACATTCATCGCATTTTTCTCTAATCGGTTTTTTCGCTCTTGCAGATATGTTACTTCTTCTACAAGAATATCACTTTTGGTGTCACCGTCTTCTTATACGAAGCCTACACATCCTTCTCTGCTCAACCTGCATATAACGACTGGTTTTTATCGCTTTTTAACGTCTTCTTCTCTTCGCTACCCGTCATTGCTCTCGGAGTTTTCGATCAAGACGTCTCGTCTCGCTTCTGTTACAAGGTATGCAAACATTACCCCATAAACCCTATTAAAAACCCTAAATTCCTCTGAATCGCTGATTAAACTCTGTTTTTTGTTTTGTTTGCAGTTCCCATTGCTATACCAAGAAGGAGTTCAGAATCTTCTCTTCAGCTGGAAGAGAATTATCGGATGGATGTTCAACGGAGTCTTCACGGCGCTCGCCATTTTCTTCCTCTGCAAGGAATCTTTAAAACACCAACTCTATAACCCTAACGGCAAAACTGCCGGCCGGGAAATCCTTGGCGGGACAATGTACACTTGCGTCGTCTGGGTCGTCAATCTCCAAATGGCTTTAGCCATAAGCTACTTCACTTGGCTCCAACACATTGTAATTTGGGGCTCAATCGCTTTCTGGTACATATTCCTCATGATCTATGGAGCCATCACGCCTAGCTTCTCCACAGATGCTTACAAAGTTTTCCTCGAAGCCCTAGCTCCAGCTCCATCTTACTGGTTCACCACTCTCTTCGTGATGATCTTCGCTTTGATCCCTTACTTCGTCTTCAAGTCGGTTCAGATGAGATTCTTCCCGGGTTACCATCAAATGATTCAGTGGATTCGGTACGAGGGTCATTCTAATGATCCCGAATTTGTGGAAATGGTTAGGCAGAGATCGATTCGGCCCACGACGGTTGGTTTCACGGCGAGAAGAGCCGCCAGTGTACGGCGGTCCGGTAGGTTTCATGATCAGCTCAATAAGAATTTCATTGCTTTCTGAAGAGAAGAAAAATAGAAATGTCTCACTGTTTATGTGTTTATTACTTGTATATAAAAAGCATATCGTCTGGGAAAGTTAGGATTCTTTTTTAAAATGTTGTGAATTGTGATTGCTTGCCTGAGAAGGCACAAAAAAGCGTTAAATTCACTCATTTTGTTTGTAACATTTCTAATGTACACATATAGATTACGTTTTGTTTTTCTATTTCCTTAATTGTATTTATAATTGATAAATAATAACCTTTTTGGAAGATGATTATTTTTTAACATCCAACACTTTAACATTAATTAGTCGCAAGCCAATTTTCTTGGAAAAGTCATAGAGATACAATGAGGGATAAGGAAGAAAGTAAGAAACTACAAATATTTTTTGATTTTTACACGGCAGATGGTTTCCGTTGTTTTATAACAACATTTCAATTTTATAATTGAAAATATGTTCGATGTGTTTTTACTCATACGAAGCAAACTTGCTAATACCATAACCATATACACATGTTAACGAAAGGGTAATATCTACACATACGTTCACCACTTGCTACAATGAATATGGTATTTCTTGCTCATATTTCTATAATTCTGTATTTCATAAAATTTAGTAAAATGTAAAACCTTACTTATGGAAAATTGATTCGATTACTACCGAGGGATCTAGAGATATAAATGATTGATTTAGTTTGATTTCCAAGCGTGACTCCATCATGCGATGAAAAAGTGTTTATTTTTTGCTTTTTATAACATATGGGTGTACAAGAGTTTCCTCTCTAATTTCCTTATAATAAGACATGATGACGACATAGAGGCTGCGACGTGCAACTGTGAGTTTACATTTGCAAAAAAAAACATAAGTGCCGAGCTGTGACACAAACTATTTAAAGCATCGCCTAATTAGCATAACCAGCTGAGAGCCATTCGTACTGTTCATCTTTTGGTGTTAGTAATAACTAAAAAATTTCATTTTTGTTTTAATGTCTCAAATCTAAATCTACAATTTTTTTCCTTATTTTATGCTCATGTTTTGATTATATATTACTTGTGTTTTGCTTATTTTTTAATTTTCTTTTTCGAAAAAGAAATGTTTTGCTTATTTTTGTTTTTATTTTTTACCAAAGTCTTGGTTTCTAAATGTAATTAACTTAAGGCCGTAAGAAAACAAAAACAAAATTACCTTTAAGATTATTTTGTAACGTTGGCTTGTTTGCATTTCTCTATGCAAATTAACACAGTCCTTTTCTATATTTCTCTATTTGGAAGCCGTTTAGTTTTATGGTCCTCATGATCTATGGTCCCATCGCTCCTAGCTTCTCCACATATGATTACAAAAGTCTTCATCGAAGTCTTAGCTCCATCTCACTGGTTATGATCTTCGCTTTGATCTCTTATTTTATTTTCAAGTCGGTTCTGATGATATTTTTCCCGGGTTACCATCAAATGATTCAGTGGATTTTTTACGAGGGTCATTCTAATGATCCCGAGTTTGTGGAAATGGTTAGGCAAATGGTTGATGTCTGTTTCACATAATCTTTGTTCTCTCTAACCAAATTAAGCTTTTACAAGAAGACAAAAAAAAAAAAGACGATCAAAGATGTCGACAAGTAAGGGGTGGGATGATGACATGATACTTAGGTATTTGCAGCTGTTGGAAAACACGGCGAGACGATGATCAAGGGAAGCTCATCACCTCAAAAAACTTACCAAGAATGTGGAGAAGGGCAATAGCAGCAAAAGCAAGGGTAAAACTATACATTTTTATCCTTACACAAAGTTTGCAAGAAAGAAAAAATGCAAAACACAACTACATGGAATGACAAGATGATTGAGAAATACTACACTTCCGCTTTAAAGAATGGTGGGGAAATATGATTGGAGGATTGTTGAGGATCTTGGTGTGACAGAAAGTGAAGTTCAAAGGGAGGCTCACAAAGTCAAAAGAGACCAATATAAAAAAGAAGGACAAAAGAAAAAAAAATATAAGCAAGTCGTCCAAATTCAAGTGAAGATGTTGGTTGGAGAACAAGTAAGTATGGTTTAGCAAGCTTTTACGCCATGTTCTTTAGCAATTTTCTTAGTCATATTTTCACCATCATGCTTTAGTGCAACATTGTAATATTTTTCTAATCATTTCGTCTTCTCATGTTTTTATCACTTTTTGGATAGATTTATAGGTTCAAATGACTTAAGAAAATGTGAAGATTGATCAATGTTTCAAGTTCAAAATTAGTGCATTTTTTTTAATCAGAAATGTCAACTTTTTATTTCTTCCAACTTTTTAAATTTCGATTATGCTTTTTTATGCATATATATATATATATATATATATATATATATATATATATATATATA
>OVAY01000017.1:85261-148326 GCA_900406395.1 Kernera saxatilis
AAAAAAAAAAAAAAAAAATCAAGCTTTGGAACTTAAGATATAAAAATTAAATATAAGCTAAAATCTTCATTTTAAACATGCAGTATCACTACGTAGTCAATAATTCTTTCTTTTTAATCATGCAGTATTACTTTATAGTTTTTTGTAGATTAATTTTTTTTTTTCGATCTAAATAAAAGAATTGAAATGAAGTTAGAAACAAGGCTTTTCATATGGATGGGGTTTCTATTTGGTTCTATTCGATTTTTTTTTTTCATTTGATTACATTGAAAAAAAAAATCTTATCGAGTTTTAAGCTTGGTTGGGTTGAAAACAAAATAATATAAAAAAACATTAGATACTAATAAGAATAATAATATATCGATAAGAAAATTGAATCTATTTTAAATTACTCTTTAATTTGAATTCAAATCATTTTATTTGATTTCTAGTCGGTTTTTGTGTCAACCTCTATTTTAAACCATAGAATAATTTTGGGTTTTATTCTTGGTTTACTTGAGCAAAACATGTTTTATGAGTGAGGCAAAGTACACGCGTTCTTCCACTTTGGGTCTTTTTTTTTTTTTGTCTATATTCGCTTTAAGTAATTTATTCCAAAAGCTGTTACAATTGAATGAGAGGGACTATTAATTATATTCAGATACAAAAAGCCATCTCAACTCAAAGTTTAATACTAGCTTACTTAACAAGAAAAACTTAATTAATTTTGTTATTAAGGAACGAATTTTTCTTCAAACATGATTATTTAAATAAAGCAGCTAACCGTGAACAAAAGAATCAAAAAGGCAAAAGAAGAAAAGAAAAAGCAGAGAGAGAGAGAGAAAGAAGAAGTGAGACTTGTGTTCTTCCGGTGTTTAGCTTCTTTCTTTGGCTTTTTGTCTTTTAGGTTCTTGCCTTTTTCCGATCAATCAGACCAATCTCTCGCTTTTAGCATCTTCGTCTTTCATCTTATTCTCTTTCGTTGTCGGATTTTTCTTTCTTATATTTCTCTGGGGAACTTTTCAATCAGTTTCTTCTTGGAATCACCGAGAAAGAGAGAGAGAGAGATGTATAATCAGTTGGCAATATCTTCTTCTTCTTCATCATCTTCTTCGTACTATGAGTCTTTGAAGATTTTGGAAGCTGATGTTCAACACGCAAATACCTTGTAAGTCCTTTTCTGGGTTTTGTCTCCTTTCCCCAAAAGTTTGAGACTTTACTGTTTATAGTTTAAATTTGTTGATTAGTTTAGCTATAAAGTAGGTTGATATTGAAAATCCAGCTGAGAATTTTAGGTCATTTTCTGGGATTATGTAATCTCTTCTCATCAAAATTGGGTTATTTTTGGAAACTAGTTTAATTTTATAATAGCTATCGAAGATTGTAGCAATCACAAATTGGAAAATTGTCGAAAGTTGTTGGTGGCTTGATATTCTAATTTCAGCAAATATACAAGCTTTTCTGCTTAGGGTTGCAAAACTAGTGCTCTTGGTTTACTTTTTTCGTTATTGCACGTGTTCTGTTCACTGAATTGTCTATGAGAACTTGAGCTTATCTCTTCAGGGCAGAAGCAATTCCAATGGGGAAGAACAATGTGCGACTTCAGATGAAACTGGTTCATAGTAACTTCGCTTCTTTGTTACTGATCTTGCTTCGGTGGATTGACCTTTCTTGCTCATGTCTGGTTCCTCGCTACTTGAACCTCTTTCATGTTCTTGTCTACAAGGTTAGTTCTTGGCCCTGTGATCTCAAAAGTGTCTTCCTTTATTTGGGCTTTCGATGTTCTGACTATAAGCTTTTTTGTTGACTGAAATTTCTCATTTTGTTGCCATTTGTTGTCATCTTTGCTTGTACAGGTTCATTCTGATGGACAACCTAAGCTTACCACGCACGGAAGGAAAGCAACTATCAGTGAGTTCTATGGTAAGCTAACCAGTAACCTTACTGGGAAAATGTTATAATGTTCATGTATTTAGCTTAAGCTTTTTGTGTATATAGCCATTCCCTTCAAAAGGTTTTTCATTTTCAGTTACTTAATAGATCGATTGACAAAAGGTTTTTGTTTTTCTAACTTTGGTCCTAACGTCTTGTCTTTTGAAGGTGTGATACTTCCATCACTTCAGCTATTACACAGCAACTTAGACGAGTTGGAAACTGCAGACATCGGGTTTGACCTTAAAAGACTCAGTAAGAAGATAACAAAAGAGGCTCGCAGTAGTAGATTCAGCAATGCCGGGATAGAGCGTGAAGAAGAATGTGGGATCTGTTTAGAAACTTGCACCAAAATGGTGTTGCCCAATTGCTGCCATTCTATGTGCATCAAATGCTACCGCAATTGGTACACACACACACACACACACCATAGTTTTAAGACATTTTAATTGATGAAGAAGCTTTAGTTTACCAAATCTCCATTGAATCACATCCGCAGGAACTTGAAGTCTCAGTCATGCCCGTTTTGTCGAGGAAGCATGAAGAGAGTGAACTCAGAGGATTTGTGGGTGCTTGCAGGTGATAACGACGTGGTGGATGCAAGGACAGCTTCAAGGGAAGATTTGTTCAGATTTTACCTCTACATCAATAGCCTTCCCAAGGATTACCCAGAGGCTCTCTTCTTAGTTTACTACGAGTACTCAAATCTGATTTAGAATCTGGACAAACAAAACTTTGTACAGATTTTTAGAAGGTAAATGTATTGTATAGAATGTAAAACTGTGTTTATGCTTTGGGATCATTTGATGCAAATGCCAAAGCTCTCAGCTTTTACACATGCTTTACAACTTGTGAAATGCGACAAAAAAAAAAAGCTTGAATACATCAAAGAATAAAGATCTCTTTTTCATCTTTTTCCAAAATGCCAAAGCTCTTTTTATAATGATACACAAAACCTCTCTAATCAGGGTGTTTGCAACAACAAATGAAGAACCATTAACAAAAACAAAACATAGTTTACAAATATATGCTAGTCTCCAAAGACTTGATTATCAGCAAACAAGGTATATAGAAACATTGTATCAAATATTTGATGATAGGTAGATTAAAGTAGACAGAGTAACTTAAAGCTGTATCGTTTAGATGCATCAAGAGAGACGCAAAGAACGTGAGAGGTTCTTTTTCAGTCTCCTCGTCTTCTCTTTCCATAGTCTGCATCTCTTGACCTAGACCTATGATCATCTTCTGCCATTCTTGATCTGCTTCGAGATTTCAAAGAAGATTGTCCTCTATCGAACTCGTCGGAATCACGGTCCCTCTGCTGCTTATACTCGCGGTGACTCTCTTTCTCTTCACGGTGACTCTTGTGTCTTCTATCACCACTGCTCTCAGACCAGTCACGCTCCGTGGTAGCCCGTTCTCGTGATGGCTTATCTTCTTTCTCTTGGTTTTCATCTTCATAGCCACCATATTCAGAACCACCCTCTTCACCACCACCTCCTCCATTAGCCTCGTTCCACATCGCTGCTGGATGAACTCCATTCATCCCCGAGCTACCCATCGTTCCCATTCCCGAGCCAAAAAAGGCGGGATTAACATGAGGAGCAATCCCAACCATCCCCATTGCATTAACACCGGGATAAGAATGAGGCATCCCGGGGTAAGCAAGACCTGAAAACCCTCCATAACCACCACCCCGACCCATGAATGTAGGATCAAACCCACCAGCTCCCATCATACCCTGTGGATGCATCATACCACCAAATGATGGACCAGGAAGTCCAGGCCCATACGGTCCAGCACCAGAACCGTTAGCCATGTTGTTTATCCCTCTACCTCTCATTGCACCACCCCAAGGGCCTCCACGGTTGCCCATACCTTGGCCACCTCGTGCAAATCCACCTCTCCCGTAGTTTCTTCCACCGTCTCCATTTTGTGTATTCATGTTGTTGTTGTTGTTACCTCTTCCCATTCCCTCATTCAGAGGCCTTCTGTTTTGAATTTGGTTTTGTCCTTGGTTCCTCCCCGTGAAATTAGCTCCCATCTGCTTCAGTGTTTCAGGAGAAGCAAAGGCTACAACACATGCTTTACCATTGAAAACAAAACCATTCATTCCTTCTTTGCAAGCGGCTGCAGCAGCTGAATCATAAAATTCAACCTGACAATACCCTTTAGATTTGCCACTAACTCTCTCGTCGAAAAACTTGATCTCTTTGACTCTTCCATACTGAGAAAGGACACTCTCAATCTCTGCATCCGTCGTCCACCAGTGTAACTCTCCTACAAAAAGCATGGTGTTCCCATTGTCCACAACAAATGGCTGCGTCGGGCTTTTGTTCAACATTGCATTTGGATTCACATTCATCTGGCTAACAGGAATCTGCTGAGCACCTTGCAGAGCAGCACCATAGGGATTATGCACAGGCGGCTCAGGCACATTTACCGCGTTCCCTGAAAAACCATGGGTGTTTAACACAACAGATGTTGATCCTTGTGGCATGATTTTGTTGGATTGAATATCAATATTCAACCCTTTTGCTCCAAAAGAAGATGCTTGTGGATAGACTTCTGATCTTGTTTCTGGTCCACTGACCCCATCATTTCGAAACTTCCCTTCAACTGTACCTCCGGACACAATTGCCATTCTCGGTTCAGCGACATTACTATTCTGAGCTTGAATACTTCCACTACCTGTACCACTGACTTGAGCTGGTGTTTGAGGCTGATGGTGAGCTTGAAAGAAACTCTCACCCACATTAACATCGCTATACAGATCATCATAGTCATCATCTTCTCCCATCAGTTCCTCATCCGCTAGAGCAGGAATAGTTCCGCTTCCTTGATGTAGTAGCTTCTGATTACCTCCATAACCAACGTTTTCTTCACTCATTGGATTCATACAAACTGGCCAGAAAATACAAGAAGAATTAAAAAGTATAAATTACATAAACAATCCTACTATCTAACCTCTCTCGCATGTTTTTTTTACATGAAGAACATAAACAACAGATCCTTTCACAGAAATTACAAGATCTGCCTATCAATTAGGCTAAGACTCTTTACAATCCATTGATAAACATCAAAGTAGATGTGTGTCTGTGTACAGATCACAATTTAACTCTAATTTACAAGCCCAAACAAGAAAAACAGGAATTTTAGCTTACAGATCTGAAATCTGGGATCTAGCTCTCCATTAAACGATTTCAACAAGGGTGTTACAAGTTTCATATATACAAATAGAAGGGATCAAATTACATACATAGTGTGATTTACAATGAAAGGGGCTACACATATTTTAACCCATTTCCGGGAAAGAAGAACGAAATATCTAACATTAGGGTTCTTACAAAATCAAAAAGAAATAAACAGATCTAGGAGGAAAGTTACAATTCAACCAGATAATATGAACATCGATAGAACCCTAGAAAGCCTCGAAATCGATTTGCCTCGCGAAATCGAGGATCGAAAGGAAAAGAAAAACCTACGCTTGCTTACTTTTACTCTAGCTGCTGGGCCTCTTCCGTCTACGGAAGTTGAGATTCCGACAAGCTCCGGAAATTATTCCCCGCGAGAATCAGAGCTTTTCCGTTAAATTCAATGAAAGTTTTGTTGAGATCGGAGGGAGAGTCGTCTTCGTCGAGACTCGAGATGTTCTTTCTTATCCGATAGGAACAAATGAAAGTATGAAACTATGGCTTCACCGTGATGCTTTTTTTTTTGTTCTTTTTTTTTTTGTCAACAGTCATAACAAACTATTTACTATTTAGTTACACGTTTTTTTTTAATTAACTTTCAAAATGTCTCACGAAATAGAGATTATATTAATGTAATGAATTGTAACGATTGTATGAGTGAAAAATATTATAGTAAGTAGTGATCGTATGTACGAGAGTTTTTTTTGGTCATTTTAAAAAAAATACATAAGCGAAAGGAACAAAAGTTCATTAACGAATAAAAAAAGAAACAAAAGTTGGAGATTTTCATTCTAGCATACAAAATGAATAAGAAAATTTATTTCGTTTGATACTCGGAAAATTTTCAATGGAATTTGATGCGTGTGTAAAATGTAAATTGACAGAATAAAAAACAAAACCTGACTTCTACATTATTTTTTTTTTCTTTTGTTTTGTCTGAAAATAATATGACTTCTACATCAAGCCTAGCTTACACCGTGTGCTCATGTAGCCCTAAAGACATATAGCTTGAGTTACAAGTAACTAAAATGGAGTATTTCACAAAAACATTCATTCACTGGATGTTAAGACGATGCTGGTGAATTATTTATGAAGCAGCTTCAGTTTATTTTCAATACATCCCCTTGAACACCGGATTTGTACGGCATATGCTTGCTCCACATTCCTCATATTCCTCTTTCGTTCTGCAACTCTGTCAACAAAAAAAAGAACACATCGATTGTTTCAAATCGATGAAGCCATAAGTTTTTTCTTGAATCTAGATTGATCTCTAAACCGGTTTCTAGTCCTTTATAACCGGTTTCTACTCAACAAGAGCAGCACAAACAGCTTGTTTATGTAATTTAAACCGGAAAAAGTTTTTTACATACCGCGAAAAACTCAGGAGTTGATGAAAGCACAGAGCCTCCAAACCAAACTGCAAACTTCTGGACAGGATGGCTCACGACGTTAACCTCCACAGGTTGAGACTGTAGGCATACATATTAGCACAGATTAATGGAAAATGGGCATATATATAAAATATATCTCTATTACTTTTATTTTGCAGAACATTATACAAATTTTTTACCGTAATTTCACCACCCGTACGAGCGTTATTAGCAAGAACACGAGCATCAACAATCTTCTTCAGATCCCTTTGTAACCTTCTTCCGAAATCTTTGAACATGGTTGAACCTCCGGACAACACTATATTCTAAAATGATTTCACAAATTCATCAGTACACACAAAATCTCGCTGATTGAAAATATCTGAAAACTCTGACCAGTCTTTGTGTTTCAGACCTTATATAAAGCTCTTCGTGTGTCAATTGGTGCAGACTGAATACATTTGTCTATTACAGCTGGTAAAGCAGTTGTGAAGTCATTGCTGTATATCTCTGGATTAAAGAACACCTATAACACAAAATATCAACATTATCATCGGTAATAGCAGAATACGAGCGCAAGAACAATAAGGGAAATTATGTTCCGCTCGTTCCAGTTACTCTCTTGGTTGAGTCATACAAAGGACATCAGCTTCCAATGGGACCAGTACAGATAGCTGAATACTAACTAGATAAGAATCAGTTCCAGCCAAAATTCTTTTTAGCATATCGGAGAGCAATTAACTAATTATAGTTTTCAATATCGAATCATTTTATATCAGCAGCGTTCGGTAATCAGAACAGAGTGCTAAAATTATCTGATAGTCGATAACAAATCATGAACACACCAATAAAGAAACTCGGTCACCGACTCTGGCCATCTTATCAACTTAGAATTTTTTTCTAACAGAGAAAATGGTAACAAACCTCGGGTCCAAGGAATCGTTCATATCCAACATCACAAGTGTATGGTGCACCAGTCTTTGGCTTAACACCTTTCCATTGTTTAATAAACTTTCCTGGTTCTTTGTCGTGTTTATTAAACTCCTGCAAGCATAAGAATGTTCAGTGATCTTGTTCAATTTTCCTGTGTTCAATTTCAAGCGCTTTCAGCAATAGGCCAGCAAGCAATCATAACATTAACCACTAATCTTACCTTTACGATGTCTGAACAAGTGTAGCAATACATTTCTTTCACTTTACGGGCTACATCGAATGAATCTTCTGGTGGTATATTCTCACCTCTTTCCTACAGTAAATATTGAAATGAGAAGTTCCATGAACGTGATACATTAACGTAACACAGTAAACACCCTATCACAGCATCTAAGACAAATAAGCAGGACAACGAGATACCATACGACACAAAACTTGGATTTTACTCATGTAACCAAGGAAGAACCTTTGAACAACTTAAAATGTCACAGACAAAGAATGAAAACCAACTACAAAAGAAGACCAAAGCTTAATTAGTACATACCCGCATGAGTTGCTGGATAAAGAGGGTGACATCTTTTCCAGCAATAGGAATCGACTTGATACAGCTCCCAATAACATAACCTTCTGCAACAGGTACAACATGAGTTGCCCCATCTCCAACATCCACTACAACCCCTGTCATCTCACACTAAGAAGAACTGTAAGTCAAATTAAGAAGCGAGCACAACAAGACAGAACAAAAGACAAAGACAGAACAAAAGACAAGAGAACATGCTCGCTATTTACTAAAGCCCATAAAACTAAGAATTTGTCTAGTATTGGGCAAGTTACACCAACAGATTTTTGAAACTCATCCCCCTTAAAAAAAAACTGAATCGAGTATAATTAAGCATTAACTACATGGAGAACAAATACATTGTCGAGCACCTCGAATTTAAAGATTCAGACAGTCCACAAGAAAATTTAACAGCAAATAGCCTAAGACGGATCATTTATCCCAGCAAACAACTTAAATACTTGGAGAAAAGAAATGTCCGACCTACCTTTGATGTTGTGTACCCAGCTGCAAGTGCAAGCACCGAATTGACAGCAATGTATAGCCCGGGAACATTGAAAGTCTCAAACAAAATTTCTCCAGTGTATTCTCGACTTTCAGGAGGAGTAAGAGGGCTTTCAGTGAGAAGAAAGTAATGATCCTCTGGATCACATCTCAAATAGTTGAATATACACTGCTGCCAATATCTTTCCATAGCATCCCAATCCTCAACTTGACCATGCTCGATTGGATAATGAAGATTATAGGTACTACTAGACCGCGATTTCGTAAGAGCTTCGTCTCCGATAAAGAAATCCAGATCCGCCGCAACTCCAGCATTGTGCTGGGTTGCCCAACTTGTCTTTAAAGAGCTCTTGGGTTGATTCAAAAACGACTCGTTAACTGCAACTACTGTTGGAAGAATAAAACATGGCTCTACATTACCCGCAAACCCCATTTTAGTATACCTGCAATATACACACACAAGCAAATGAATCTAACAAGTCACAGAACAAATCGGCAAAAAGGAAGAAGATCTGGTTGCAGCATTTTCTCAAACATCTTAAACGCATAACCTATCAAACCTATAATTAACGTACCCAGTTCCATTGTCGATGACAACAGCCGGTCGAGAAGTCGGATCCATTACAGAAACTACGCCGGAGATATCTAATTCAAAGGCAGCTCGCCAGACGGTGACGGTGAAGGATCTGCGACTTGAGATCCAAAACAGTATCCTGTAATAGAACGATGATCGCTACCCGTAAACACTAAAAACCATAGAATTTCGATCTTCCTTGCACAATCAAGGATCAAAAGAGAACCTACGCTTGCTTCTTCTTCTCGCGCCTTCCGTCAACGGAAGTTGAGTTTCCGACAAGCTAACACGTAGTTCTCTCTGGTAGGCTCTGATAAACAATGTAGGGGAGAGAAAAACACAAATAATTTTCCCGGAAAATCAGAGATTCCCGTGAAATTCAGCGAAACATTTGTTCAGTACTTAGATCATAGGGAAAGTCGCCGTCGTCGATTTTAACTTCTATCGTGTGAAATTTATCTGGTAGAAAACAAATGGAACTAGTATTTTTAATTTAACTCCAAACTTTGGCTTCGTCCTGATGTTGATTCGGTTTAACTGAACCAAACCGATTGATTTAAAACCCAAACAAATTTCAATAAAAGTGAATCAAATTGAAATGGAAAAGAAAAGACTCTAAAATAAAACTTTTTTTATTGCTACTGTAAATCCTATTGATTACGATGTGTATTCGAAGACAAGACGAGAACAATCTTAGATCTCAAGTGATAACGACGCTTCAGCCACCCGCAAAAGCCAGCACCTGTGAGACTCTGAGTATTTGAGTTTTAATGTGGCTCAATTCGTATAGTTTTTTTTCTTGATTTGGTTTCATATAATTTTTCCTGCAATACAACTAAAATTATTCGTGTTAGATCCATTTTGGTCTTACCTAGTTTTCTTTTTTGGAGTAAAATCAAAACTAAAATACAAATAAATAAATTTTTATTAGTTGGCAAAATAAATTATTAATATAGAATTGTACATTACTCTATAGAACACAAAAGTTGGCAGAAATAAAATTATAATCTATAAAAAAAAAACACACATAATCCATAGAAACCAAATTATGCAATCAATTCCGTGAAATTCTATCATGGTTAATAATATCCTCTTCCATGAACCATATACATTTTTCTCTACATTTTATAATCAGAAATCGTTCTATAGAAATTCTTCTCTATTTCGCATAAACCATATTCTACGGTCATATAGAAATTACCCTTCTATTCATCCAATCTCTTAATTTTATCTTTATTGATTTTTTTACGGTCCATGTAAACCGTTATATGGTTCATTTTATCTATAGAGACATATCTACAAATCATGAAATTTTTTTTATAGTTTATAAAAAGTAAAAACTCTTCTATGATGCATAAAAATTCTTTCAAAATCTGTCATAATCTTTCATGGATCTACACAAATCTTTGAATTGTACATTAAAAACTATTCCATCGTTCATAGAAACACTTCTATATTACACAAGAATATTTTTGTAGTCAATAAACACATTTATATTAAAACATTCCACGTAAATCATTCTAATGTCCAGAAAAACTACAATATATGGCCAATAAAGGCCCTTACGTTTAGACTAAAAACTGGTATACTATTCTCCCAATATTCAAATAAACCCGTTTACAGTCTATGGAAGTCATTCTATGGTCCATATATACTAATCGTTATACAATCAATAAAACAAAATTCACAATTCATATCATTTATGAGAACCATGAAAAACAACATATGGTCCACAGGGAACCCCCATCTACGGAAGTAACGGATCTATCAATCATTATATGTTCCACAATAATTTTCTGCGGTCCACATTTTTTTTCTTCTAGATGTTCATATATGATTCACAACAGAGTGTAACCGCATATTCCATGATCTTTACATGCCGAATAGATGGATCTTAGAAAAATGATGATGAAACTAGTGATTGGAAATGACTTACAATTTCAAAATGGTAAAACTGATTCACAGGGTTTCCAAAAGAGTCTTTTAGAGATTTCTTCATCTTGAACTTGTTAGTTTAATTTGGACAATGTAATGTTTTGTGAAATACACCAAATCATGTTACCAATTTGTGACATACTAAGTTACTAACGATGATGAAAAGCTTATTTCTAGATTTTGTTTTGGTTAATGAACTTTGTTCTAATAATCTTAAGACGAGCTTCCTTTGCTACAAGATGCCTAATATAATTTTTGTTTTTTGTGTAAGCATTTTTGTTCTATAGTAGTTAGCTGATGACGCGACAAATTTGTGTTCATTGACTTAAAATTAAAACTATTGTGAAAAAAAAAAACTGTTTTCACATTTCAGCACCGGTGGTCAACCGGTTGAATCAATAAAATTTTCAGAAAAAGAAGTAAAACATGTCATGAATTTAAGTCACATTAGTGCAAAGTGAACTAATTTTAACCTGGTTTAATATCGATCTTAATAGACCATGAACCGTAGATCTTGTTTGTTAAAATATAATTATTAAATCAATACAAACTATTTTAGGGTCAAAATAAAAAAGATTGACGTTTCATATAAGCTCTTCTCTAGTCAATAAATCAATTCAATTCAACGGTCCAAAAAGTTTTTCTCTGGTCAATTAAAAGGTTTTTATATTTAGCTAATTTACTCTTAAACTAATTAAACAATTTATAAGAGAGCTCATCTGTGTGGTTTTTTTTTTTTGGATCCATGTGTTAACAAGCTTTCTACGTCAATTAATGTCTGCAGAAAATTAGAAATCTTTCCACAGTCCCTAATAAATTTATACTAGTACTAATTGATTAACGGTCTACAAATAACCACAAATCCCATACAGTAATAGGATCCATATAATCCTTGTACTTATTGTTTATTAAAAGTTTTCTATATCCAGTAAAAAAATATCGTACATCATTAATTATTCGTACCGAATATATCAGTATAGAAATGATGAAATGGCTGTATCTCTTGTTTATGAAATACCGTGGTAATTTTTGTTTCCGACAAATTTGATATATATATGAGCCGGTCCCATTTATATATTGTATGTGTAATAAATATAATAACTACCTATCCTCTACTAGCATTGGTCCATAGAAAACATAATTATGTTGACTCAGAGCATTAATAGTAATTTAATAATTACCTTATTTTACTTTTTGATTTATATTTATTTTTTTGATGATTTTAAACGATTCTGATGCTCCCTCTCTCTCTGCGCTCTGCACACTGCACAAACACAAATTTTTACTGACCACTGCCTTAATTGGATCTGTGAGCCTCTCTGACAATCTCCATTATCTCTTTTACCTTCCTTCTCTCTGCTTTATTCTTCAGTTTTTTTATTTTCTGTTGATACCTTCTCTGCAATCTCCGACTCGATATTCTCCGATCCGCACCGGATCTCGATTCCTCAGCTGGAGCACGATCGTTTACGTTCTTTAATCGCTGTTTTGAGTTCTCCGGTTTGGCGTTTTTAGGATCTGGAGCTCAATGTTCGATTCGTTAGGGGATTTTTGATCAATGTTGTTGTTGATTCGGTTGTTGTGAAGTTATGAATCCTCTTTGCTGCATTGCTCCGGTTTCAATCGATGACCGGACTAACCCCGTCGTGGCGAAATCGGCGGCGAATCAACAGTCTCAGTTAGGGTTCGAAGCTATTTCAGTTGCCAAACCGGGTAGCAACCACGCTTCTAAGCCATCCTTCTCAACTCAGGCCTCTTGGATCAGCCAAGATCAGCTTGAGAGATTCTCCTCCGAAGTCGTAGCTTCCGACGACGTGAATCTCGAGGCGAAGGATTCTTCTTCCAAGGGAGGTTTCTTCTTCGGAAATGGCGTCGGTGCTGGAGGTGGAGTCGCCGGGATCATGTATAAGTGGGTGAACTACGGGAAAGGGTGGAGAGCCAGATGGTTCGAGCTGGAGGACGGCGTTTTGTCGTATTACAAGATCCATGGACCCGATAAGATCGTGATGAATCCAGCCAGAGAGAAGGGCGTTAGGGTGATCGGAGAGGAATCTGTGAGGTACATTAGGAAGGCTAGCTGCGGCAGCAGTAACCGGCTTGGAGCTTCTGCAGCTGCCTCAAGGCCGTGTAAACCATTCGGAGAAGTACATTTGAAGGTCTTATAACCATACCTTCTTTCTTGATTTTTTGTTTTTGTTTTGGTTATGGAAGAAGGGAAAGACCATCTTTCTTTGAAATGTTGAAACTTTTGTGTCACAATGATGGCATTTTTTGCTGCTTTTGCCACTGGAATATAATGTCAACAATGGACGAACTTGATTACCGTGTAAAAACTGAATCTTGATTTTAATCCAACCCATTGCATGTTGTTTGCTTGTGCTTTGATGTTGCATGAAATATATCTAGGGACTAGGGTTTACTATGCATTCCCTTGAACTGTTAGCTGAGGCTGTAGTGCTTTATTGTAGGTTTCTTCAATTCGTGCGAGCAAGTCTGATGACAAAAGACTTGCTATATTTACGGGTACAAAGACTCTTCATTTACGCTGTGTATCGAGAGAGAATAGAGCAACCTGGGTAGAAGCTTTGCAGGTGGCCAAGAATCTTTTTCCTAGAGTGCCCAGCGGCGACATCCTACCCTCAGAAGATGCGGTTGTTTCGACCGAGAAGTTGCGTGAAAGGTTACTGCAAGAAGGCATTGGTGAGACAGTAGTAAAAGATTGTGAAACCATTATGCTCTCGGAAGTTTCTATTCTGCAGAACCGGTTGAAGGTTCTCACACATAAACACATTATACTACTAGATACACTGAGACAGTTAGAGGTATGTTTTAGTTCTTAGCTATGTGCACACTTTGATATGGACCTATCTATCACAAACTTATCTAATTCTTTGGATGTGAATTATATGCAGCCATAGACTTTGGTTTAATTTAATCATACATTGCAATTTCACATTTTGAACATATTGTACTACCATCCTCCTGTTTGTCGTCTGCTTCACTTCATAGTAGAATAATTGATGTGGTTCTTTAAAAATCATCTTGCAGACTGAGAAAATAGAGCTGGAAACTACTGTTGTTGATGAAACAAAGGAGCATGACTCTTGCTGTGGACAGGGAAGACGATTTAGTGGTTAGTAACTTTACATAGTCTGCAACTGCATGTCTCAATGTCTATATTCTCTCACAAATTTAATTATATATGGAGTCGAACGATTAGAGGTCTGACTGATGGTAAATTCTTCCTTGACTCAGTTGAGACAATTTTTTACGTTTTAACACAATTTTTCTCCAACAGATTTCTATTCAGTCATGTCAGAGGTATCTCCAAGCGATTCTGAGGCAGATAATGAAAGTCAAGATGGAGCAGATGTTGAATCTGATGAAGACGATGTACCTTTCTTTGATACAAATGATATCCTATCAGCTGACGCACTGAGAAGTGCTTCTTACCGTAGCAGAGAAGCTGAAGCAAATGGATCTATTTATGATAAAGACCCCTTCTTTTCTGACCGCTTGCAAGTTCCCGTTAGGATTCCGCAGTATCCATATGTCAGAAGAAGGGATAATTTACCGGAGCCAAAGGAGAAGGAAAAGCCAGTTGGATTGTGGTCAATCATCAAAGAAAACATTGGCAAAGACTTGTCCGGAGTTTGTCTTCCCGTATATTTTAACGAGCCACTCTCTTCTTTGCAGAAGTGCTTTGAGGATTTGGAGTACTCATACTTGATAGACAGAGCCCTTGAGTGGGGAAAACAGGTCAGGTTCCTGAGCCCATGTTTTGTTTTAGCACAAATCAGGAAAGAGTGGTCTATTCTCCAAGTAGGCAGTTTCTTGCGATATAATATATTTTTCGCAACATTTGTTTTGCTGGCCTATTTCGAAATGTCCATAACGCTATATTTTGGATGCACCATCTTGTACTTGTCCCCGACGAAACAACTTGCCCTGAGTTATCCAACTGTAGGTTTAATTCTTTGTAACTCAAGACTAACACAAACTGTCCTAACTTTACTGGATTCGTCCTTTGTCTAGCCTATATGCCATTACGGACTCTGCATTTGTTGGAAAAATAGAATTTATTAACGATACTATTACAGTTCTGGTTTGCGGTCAGAAAAGTAGAACAGTGGCAACGAGTTATGCTGTTAGTTCAATATCTATTTTTGTGCTGGTTTTTTATTGCTTCCGCCAGAGCTTGCTGTATCATTTGTTGTCCACAAGTTCACTGCAACTCTAAATAGTCGTCATCAAATTCTAGATACTTATCTTTGAAATCAAGATAGTTATCATCTTGCGAGTTTCACTCCCAAAGCCCAAAGCTGAAACAATTTCGTTTTAACATTATAGTCTTTTCTCATTTCAGGGCAATGAGTTGATGAGGCTTCTAAACATTGCAGCTTTCGCTGTATCTGGCTATGCGTCCACGGAAGGCAGGCAATGCAAACCTTTTAATCCTCTACTTGGCGAGACCTATGAAGCTGATTACCCAGATAAAGGACTTCGTTTCTTCTCTGAGAAGGTAAGTCAACTATCTATCAATGTGAAAATTCATGCATGAAATGTTTAAAATGTTACATTTGGTTAATTTTCTAAATCTATCTGACACATAATAGCAACCCCTCACCTTTTGCCGACATAATTTTCTTGTTCAGGTGAGTCATCATCCAATGATTGTTGCCTGCCATTGTGAGGGACAAGGTTGGAATTTCTGGGGAGACTCAAATATCAAAGGAAAATTTTGGGGAAGGTCAATCCAGCTTGACCCAGTGGGTGTCTTGACATTAAAATTTGATGATGGTGAGACATATCAATGGAGCAAGGTTACCACGTCCATATACAACATCATCTTGGGTAAACTTTACTGCGATCATTATGGAACCATGCGCATCAAAGGCGGTGGCAATTATTCCTGCCGGTTGAAGTTCAAGGAGCAGTCAGTCATAGATCGAAACCCTCGTCAGGTAGTAGAAGGATTTTTAATTTTCTCTTTCTGCTCTATAGGTATATGATTATCTCCATTCTCGTAAGAACCGGCCTTTAGTTTCTTCATATCTTAGACAGTGAAAGCTTTTTAGTATAAAAAGTACAAAGCATCAATGGTTTTTGTAAATCATCTGCAGGTTCACGGCTTTGTGCAAGACAATAGAACCGGGGAGAAAGTAGCTATATTGATAGGCAAATGGGATGAAGCAATGTACTATGTATTGGGAGATCCAACGACAAAACCAAAGGGATATGATCCAATGACAGAAGCTGTGTTACTGTGGGAAAGAGACAAATCTCCTACGAAAACAAGATACAATCTCTCCCCTTTTGCAATCTCTCTTAATGAGATAACTCCTGGGATGATAGACAAATTGCCTCCAACAGATTCAAGGTTGAGACCAGACCAAAGACACTTAGAAAACGGTGAATACGAGTTAGCAAATGCCGAGAAATTGAGACTTGAACAGTTACAGAGACAGGTACAAAATTCAATTAAAAGGCCTCCATAATTGGGAATCCATGTGACATCATAATCATACACCTAGAAATCTATTGGGAAAATATGTCAATCTTGAATGATAGGGCGTTGTTGTTAGTCTAGTTGATGACCAATGTCACCTTTGTGTTGCAGGCAAGGAGGCTGCAGGAGAAAGGATGGAAACCAAGATGGTTTGAAAAGGATGAAGAAGGGAATTATCGGTATGTAGGAGGTTACTGGGAGGCAAGAGAGAAGAAAGATTGGGATAAAATCACTGACATTTTCAAGAAACAGCAACAGCAACAACGTAACACGGTTTCATCTTCATCTACTTTTCTTTAATCATCAATTCGAAAAGGCATCATCTCAGGTTTTCTAAAATTATTATTGTTATAAAAAGATCCTCACCATTCCCTCATTGTGCTTCTGTGAAAATTTGGCCAGAACCTTTGTTGGTGTGTGTGTCTGTATTATGTAGATGTCAAACTGAGTTATTGAAGATGATGAATTTTCCGGTTAGGATTCCTGTTTCCTTGTGGAAAAAAGAAAAAATAATCTTAGTATTGGCAAAAACGAAGAAGATCAAGTCGATTTGAAAAGATTAAAGATGTTATAAATAAGTCATTTTGAAAAGACAAAAGATATAAACAAATTATTTAATTTGGGAACAATCAAGTTGGGAATTCGTTTCAATTTTGAGTCCAGAACGAATTAAATTATAAGCGTAGTAAATAAAAGACATGGTTCTTTTCAAAAAAAAAATATAACATAAAAATGAATTTAAGATACTACACTGCTACCAATGTAAATAAACTGTTGTTAACAAGGAAAACGACAACGTTTAATGCCGAGTCCTCTCATCAAGATCAAAACTGCAGACATGGAACAAGACATAATTATGCAAAAATGGACCAAAACAAAACTGAAGGACGATTTTGGTCATTTTCACTTCCAAGCTTTCCTTCCTCTGAACTGGCTTCCGCTGAGGCTTTTCTTCATCTTCTTGGCTCGCTTTGATTTCCCAGCCTTTGATCTTATCGCAGCAAGAGGCATATTCTTCTTGTGCTCCTTCTGTCTATTGCTTGATCCTCCCGTCTGCGTTTTCATTTAACACAATCATTGGATCATCAAACAAACATTCTATGGCGTAACAATCATTTGTTGTAGGTCTAAAAGAACGAAAGAGAAAAAGAAAAAAAAAACAATACCTTCTTCTGCTTGATGGCAGCCTTGGCTTGGTATTTCCCTCGGTCCTCCCTACCCGCTTTAACTAATTCCAGTCTTTGCTCTTTTGTTAGTTTATGCCTTATGTGAGCCTGTGGAAAGTGTTAAAGACAGTTATAGCATCAATATCGCCTCACTGTGTCATACATTTTGTAACTAAAATGGAGCTTCTTGTAGTAACCGCTTACTTCAAGTTTGGCTGGATCGACCCGCTTCTTACTTAGCTGATCAGAATCCGGAACCTTGAATCCTTTTCGAGCCAATGCAATTTTTGCTTCCTTCTTTGCCTGTATGCGATACAAGACATCAATAACGTTGTACTCTTTACCAAACAGAATGAAGAACAGAGGAAAAGAGCCTTTCTCTTCCGCATATATACCTGAAGTTCTTTGATTTTTCTGAAGTCCTCATTCGAAAGTATGCCATCGCTTTCATCAAAAGACGGCTGCTCGCTCTTTGCTTCTGCGAATCTCTTTAGTGCTCGTAGGCTTGTATCAGCAGAAAGAAGATTCGCATCGAAATCTGTTATCTTTCTTTTCTTTCCCTTTGCTTTCTCTTTGTTTCCACTATCCTCTACAGACGAATCAGAAGCTTCTCCATCATCTTCTTCGCTTTCAATCTCCTCATTTTCCGAATCTGTCTCAGCTTCATCACTGTCATTCTTGTCATCCTCTTCATCGCCACCTATCGAAGTATCAATATCACTATCATCTTCAGTATTATTCATATCATCACCATCATTAGAATCTTCAGCTTCGTCCTGGCTTCCAAAATCATCAGGTATCAGCTCCTGTTCGACATCATCACTGCCAGGCAACTCCACTTCATCATCGTCTTGATGACCATCAGAGTCACTCTCATGATCACTTTCTTGCAATAATTCAACATTGGGAACATTGCTGAAGACATTAACTTCTCCATATTGTTTAGGTTTGGCAACGGGACCTCCAGGACGGCCACGGTCTTTTTTCACTAGAAGCGAGGGGTTGATCTGAAATTGCAGAACACAGTTCTTGGTTAACCACATACATAGATTTTTGTTGTTCAAACCGAAAAATCAAAAGCTTCTGCTACCTCTCTGAACAATGCTATGAGGGAACGAGATGCTGCTGAGACGGCCTTTCCATCTTTATTTTTTTTATACTGAGCAAGATCTTGCAGCAACTCTTCTGTCATCAACTGAAGTACAGGAGACAAAAAAAGAAGCAAAAACACAATTCAGAAAAAAACAGGAATGGTGATGTATCACTACATTTATATGAGAAAATCAAACCACGGTTAAGAACTAGTTACGTCGTGAATCCTTAGGCACATTTCTCGTATCACATTGATGCCGACAGCAACAGCCTGGTTATATAAAAGAAAACAATGAATTGGAGAGGAAAATAAAAATGATAGAATAAGCTATCTACTTAAGTCCCTTGATGTGAGCAAGCTTGAAATCACACCTCAGGACGTGAAAGGTCGTGTACAAACTGATTAACTATTTGCTTGAACAGTGGCTCCACGGCATCAGACGGTACCTGCCCGACAAAAAATTATTGGAGGATTGAGGAATAAGAAAAAGCAATAATGCTTTAAAGTGGAAATGTTTCTATACCCCATCATGGCAAGCCTGCACTGCTGCTGCAAGTATTTGTGTAACGTCCTTTTCATGTGGCTGCATCTAAGAACATCTTTTAATCAAATTTCTATTAGCAAAATAACATTTAAAAGGACGGTTAGAAGATCTTGCCTTAGCATAGTTTTGAAGATAAGTATAAAAGCTTAATAATTGCAACTTGTGAAGACCAATTGTCCGTGCGATAACTTTAATCATCATCAACCTGGTCTGCAGAGGAAAAATCAAATGAGATTATCAGAGACCAGAAAACCTAATAAAAAATTAGTTAGCTCATATGTTTCTATTAGAATGGATGAAGCGAGTTAAAATATAAGATTTTAAGGGGAAAATGGTAAAATTGAATATTAGCGAAAAACTATCAATTAACTAGACAAAGTTGAAGCTGGCTATACACTTGGCAAAGGTGAAGTGGTTCATTGATGAAAACAGGGAGAATAATTACCTCAACCCGATCATTAGTTTTGCCAAAGCTCTTGCCATTCTGAAGACGGGAAAGCAATCTCTCTGCAAATTTCTGTAAAAGAAGTAAACATTTACTTATAGCCACTCCATACAATCGCAATTACCTTCTCTGTATATTGCACACTACAAAAAGCTAAAAAGTGAACCTGCGGATCATTTAGATGATTAAGAGGTGAGTAAGTTGAAGTGGTGTTCTCAGACGACGAACGCTGCTTTTTTTTAATACTACGCATTGCACGTTGCAGTTTCGCTTGCTTTTTCTTCTTGCTAGAAGATGTACCTTTGTTGTTCGCCTAAGCATCGGAAAGGGAAATCTATTAAATAAACTAACCCAAAACAATTTCCCAAGATATTAATGCTCCATGATATCATATAAACAGGACCTAATTTCATACTTTATTCATAATATGAAAATGATTTAGACAACTATAGACGTGGAAACTTCCATCAACAACTAGTAAGTGTCTTCTTCATACCCACGGATAAAATTCATGTATAATGTTGTTTACCTTGTAAACAGCCTCTCTGTTAATCACAACCTGAGATGCTTGCTTTGAATCCTCGTCATCGCTGCTTGCAGCATCACTATGATCATCATCTTCAATGTTCTCGTAGTCAAGAAGAAACCGAAGGGAAGAAATCATGATCCTGAACATGTTAAAAGAGAAGTTAGAAATTTGACCAACCAAATCATATCAACATACTCCAGAATTAAAAAAAAGAAGGATATACCTAGGTGAAGTATGAAAGCAAGCTTCACATATCGCAATTGCAACTCTTTCATTTTTGTCACCAAGCCAGACCTTTCTCTTGTGAAGCTCACAAAGGGTAACAAGTGCTCTCTTAGCCTTTGTTTCATCTTCTTGCTACAAACAAAACACACCAAGCTAACTATCATCTACTACAATGGCATCATAAAGTCGTTTGGTTACACAATCCCATGAAAATGGAAAAGAAAAGAAATTACCTCCAACATAGAGATCACAATCTTCTGAAGTGATTTGTGCCTTGGTTCAGTGATACTCATCTTACGAATGGTTTGAACAATGTGAGAGAAAGCAAGCTTTCGCAAGTTTCTGTCACCAAGAGTCTGAATATCCAGAAACAGAGCCAGCAAATCCTCGATGACAAGACTCTGAACACAGCAAGAAACAGTAAAATCATTATCAGAACAGACCAACAAAATGGATTGAAAATCAGCTCAGATTCCAATCAATCACATTAAAACACATACCTTTCGATTCATGAGAAGAATCAGAGCTTGCGCAACATGGTTCCGAAGGCCCGAGGGCATCGCCAGGCACGAGGTACGGAGTAAATCAGTCAATTTAGCAGGAAAAGCCGCGAGCTGGTTGGGGTAAAAGGGAGTAACGTGGGCCAGAAACATGGCGCGGTCGCCGAGGTCCTTGGCAACGGAAGGGTCGGAGCCGATGCCTGTGACGGAGGAGAAACTGAGAGCCGCCTGTTGCTGAAAGAGATCGACGGAGGCTTTGAACTGTTTGTAAATCAACTGGAGCTCCGATTCGTAGCCCTCTGGGTCACACTTGATTTTACCCTGAAGGATAGGAAGGCTGAGCTTCTCGGAGCTCCGGCCAGATGCCTTGAAGGACTCCGGCGTAAGACCCAGAGAGCCGGCCATAATGTGAGGTTTTGCGAGAGAGAAAGAAACCCTAGAACCGAAAAAGAAGAAAAGGCTTTTAATTTATCCTTTAAGGTCTGAAAATTTCATAAAAATTCACTATCCAACAAATATACAGAGGTGAGTGAAGAAAAATATGCAGAGAAATCAAACTAGGTTTATCATTTGAAGAGAGCACATACACACACGTGTGATGTTTCATTGTGGGCTTTCATGGCTATTTAATTTCTCACAGCCCATAAAATTTGTATCTTCTTCTACATTTTCATTGGTTTTGTCGTGCATTAGTTAAAGGTCTAATTTAAAATGAAAATGCACAGAATTTGATAGTCTCTGGTTCTGTCGGTTTACGATTGGATAGTCTTTGGTTTTTCCGGTTAAGTCTTTGAATCTTATGGGTGAAGATGAATTTGAAACCCCACTCTCAGTTTTCTGAATCCTCTTGTTTCATCACTTCACACCTGACTCTGTGTTAAAATAAGTCTCTTATTCATCATATTGGGATAAACAAATCGAAACAGAACAAGCAAATTGAGAATGTGTTGAAAAAACAGTAACTGTTTGTGAAGAAGATGATAGCTGCTTCTGAGGACGAGCTGAAGGGGCATGTCAGTGTGGCGAGGAAACGAAGGCCACGAACATCGAGGCAGATATCGCCGATAACCCTGGCCGCTTGATTAAGTCGTTCCATGGCCTGAGCCACCTGCTTCGGCGGCGCGAGTGATTGTTTGCCGCCTCGACCAGTCATCATACCAACAAGAAACAGATCCAGTGTAAATACATGGTTCTACACGAACTCATCTTTTGTGCTTGCCATGTCAAGTATTTGTCATCTCAAGCCATGCCAGTGGCTGTGGGTAAGAAAAATGATAGATTCAATCATCAGTGTTTCCCTGTTTTTAAACACAATCAAGAGAAGCCTGTTCCAAGATATCAATATTGACGATGGCATCATCTTTCATCAAGTCATATAGATCTTCAAGGAACGTCTCGATTTTTCCTATATCAGGATGAGATTTGTCTCCTGCAACAAAAATGTGTGTTCTCTGTCCCATATCAATCCAGCTGCATCCAGGTACCTTTTTTACTCCTCTGTCTCTCATGGCTTTCCTCAAAGCATTCGCCTCTTCCCAACGACCTTGTGAGGCATATATATTCGAAAGAAGAACATAAGCTGACGAGTTTTGCGGTTCTAATTCAATGAGCTTCTCAGCAGCAATCTCTCCTCTAATGTCATCTCCATGAATCCTACATGCACCAAGAAGAGATGACCATAGTCTTGCATCTGGTTTTAGGTTTTGTGCTTCTATGAACTCATCGGCTTCTTGAAGATAACCCCATCTCCCAAGAAGATCAACCATACAAGCTACATGATCTACACGCGCTTCAATACCATATTGACTAATCATCATCTCAAAAATCTTTCGTCCATCTGACACTTTCCCTGCATGGCTACAAGCTGTAAGAACACCTAAGAATGTTACTTCATCTGGCATAATATGGGCTTGGCTCATGGAATTAAAGATTTTAAGGGCATCTTCAGCGTAACCATTTTTCGCATATCCATTGATCATGGAGTTCCATGAGACAACGGTGCCTCTACGCCTCATTTCACTGAAAACTTGTGATGAACTTTTCATGTCCCCGCATTTAGCATACATGTCTATTAGGGTATTAGAGGTTAACTCGTCTAAGTCATGAGCCAAGTGAAAGACAAGAGAATGGATAGCTCTACCTTCTCTTAAAGAGGAAAGGACAGAACACACTCGAAGAACAGTGACAAATGTTGCCTGATCAGGTAGAGCACCATCAAAACGCATTTCTTTGTAGAACTTCAACGCCTCCTCATAGAAACCATTCTGACTATGCCCTGACATCATCCCCGTCCAAAGAACAATACTCTTAGGGCTTGAAAACTCCGTGAAGAGAGCACAAGCCTCCACCATTCTATGTGAATTCATGTACAAGCCCAAAAGGGAAATTCCTAGATATTCACCCGAGACCCCTCTCTTTATTATTTGAGCATGGAATAGTGTCCCTAGGGTCAAACTTTCTGGTTTATCACAAACTTCAAGAATGGTGGCAAAAGTTATTTCAGATGGGTTAACACCTCTTTTCAGCATTTCTTGAAAGAGAACTACAGCTTCTACTAAGTTGTTCTGAGAATAACCGGCGATTAAAGCATTCATCGACACAACGCTCCACTCAGGCATAGATAAGAAAACTTTACGTGCATCTTCAATGACCGCACACTTGGAATACATGTCAATGAGCGAGCTACCAGTATGAAGATCTGTGTCTAAGCCACATTTGACAGAGAGACAGTGAGCTTGTTTTCCTTGATAAAGACCATGAACATTTGCACATGCCTTAAGTGTGCTAGCCAAACATGCTCCATCAGACACCATACCGCACGAATTCATCCTCTTGAACAACTTAAAAGCCTCACATTCATTCTCGTCCTGGACATAACCCCCAATTATTGTGTTCCAAGATACATTATCACGATCACACATGCGCTCAAAAATTTGCCTTGCATCCTCAAGAGCTCCGCATTTTGCATACATATCTACTAATGCATTTCCTACGAATAAGTTTTTTGTTAACTTCTTCTTGATGATAATGGAGTGAAACTGGCTTCCTGTTTGTAGATCATGCGATGCAGCACAAGTGCTTAAAAGACTTGTAAAGGTAAAATCGTCAATGTTATAACCAGAAGATTTCATATCCATAAACAGTTCCATAACCTTGTGGGGTTCGCCGTTATGTGCATAACCCCTTATCATTGCGTTCCACAAGACGTCATTTCTCTCCTCCAAAGCCTCGAATACTTTTGCAGCAGCCTCCATTTTCTCACACTTCGAGTACATGCTGACCAAAGAACTGCCAACATAAATATTGGAGGCAAGGCCTTGTTTAATAGCCTCTGCATGAACTACCAAACCCAAATCAAGATTTGCTACAAGTCCAATGGCACTCAAAACGCTTCCTAGTGTAGAACGAGTGGATTTAATACCAGATTTCCGCATATTGAGAAAGTATTCAATAGCCACTGTCTCACATCCTCGTTTCCCATGCCCTGAAATCATTACATTCCACGCTACCACATCTGGGCTTGGCATCTCCCCAAACAATAGACGTGCTTCCTTCAGCTTCCCCAAACTGATGTACGTATTTATGACAGTCACAAAAGCCAAATGGTCAGGCCGATGGCCTTCGTCCCGCATCTTTTCAAAAACCATGACGGCTTCCTCTGGCAAACGAGCCTTGACATAGCCAGAAAACAAACATGTCCAGCAAACTGAATTGGGATCCGCTATCCCATCGAAAACTCGCCGAGCATCACCTATACGGTCACACTTGGCATACATATCAACTAGAGCCCCTCCACAATATGAGTTGCGTTCAAGTCCTATCTTTATCATACTGCAATGAATCTGTCTGCCAAACTCTATATTGGTCTCCCTGGCACAGCTTGATAAAACAATCGAAAAAGTGAATTTATTTGGAAAAACCAGATTCTCAAACAGTGATACGAAGCTCCTAAAGACCTCTCCTGGTAGCCCAACGCTGGAATACATGGATAGCATCGAGTTCCACGCTGTTACATCTTTTTCAAGTGAGTCGAAGACCTTCTCAGCATAAGACACTTGTGCACACTTGGCATACAAATCCACAATGGCGTTGCCTAACCAGCCTTTTGAATCGATTCCAAGTATCAAGCTCTGGGAATGGGCAGCTTTGCCGGTTCTCAAGGCCTGCTCAAGTCTTTGAGGCATTCCGTCGAACACCTTGCGACTCTTGAATAGTTTGCATTGCTCCAAACAAATATCCAGGAGACTGTTATATATCTGATCATGGTTGGGCAAAACACGTCCATAGATTCGACGACCCAAATCCGTGGAAAAGCTGAAACGACGTACCAAGGAGAAAGAATCGCACGGTGTCAAGGGAAGTCGAAAATACATGATTCAGACTGCAATCCGACAAAATAAGAACCTTTGCCGGAGCTAGAACTGAGGACTCGACTCCTCTTAACCATGAGAAAAAGTAAGCATCCAAACGTAAAGAGTCGTTGTGAGTAAAGAAAATCGAAGAACTGTGTAAAGTCTACTTTTTAGCGGTAGAAGGAATCAACATTTGTCGGGTCGACCCGAAAACCCGCCGGTTGGTCAACTCTGGAGCAAAAGCCAAAATCAAAATTCTGCAAAACCCATAAAGAAACTCAGTCAAAATCTCTGGAGACAAAATCGTTACCTCGGAATCAGATTAAGATAATTGGATTGAAACTGAAACTCAGGAAATTAGCTTGCAAATAAATCCCCAGCAAACAAATCCTTGGATATCAAAAATCAGTAAATCAAATCCTCGATCCCTTTACTTTATATCGAATACGAAATCCTGGAACGTTAATAGCAAGCTAAGAACTTTGAATAATGAAGAAGAGTCTCAGACCCATCAAACTCAAAAAGCTAGAAACCCAGATATCATAAATTCATAATCGAATCCACCAAATAACTCCAGACGAATTAAAAAAACGAAAACAAAAAAACATAAGTCCTTTAGTTACCTATTGGGATCGGACAGACAGAGAAGGAATGAAGATAGATACGTCCTACTGTCGTAATCTGACAATCTGGAAAGCTGGTCAAGTTAAAAAAAAAAAACCAAAGCCGCAAAACTCGTGCTGTTTTGGGCCTGTAATTGGGCCCGATGGGTCGACACCGGTTAGCATCAGAATTTCTGGGCTCCCTAGGGTTCCCGCCGATACGATGATCTCACTCAATCAACCTTCCTTTAGGTAAGCCGATGGTTAGTTAAGCATATGATTCAATGATACGTCGTCACATGGATTAGAAGAGTGATTAATCCATTGTTAAAACTAATAATTATTTATTAAAAAAGGTCAAGTAACTTGTCATAGATCTTCACTGGATTTGTAACAGAAACAACTAATAATTATTTATAAAAAAGGTATATAAGGAATTGTTAAAACTTTGGTTTTTTTTTTTTATAAAAAAAAAACTTTGTTAATATGTATGTAAAGTTTTAAAACATACTATAACTTTATGAAACAGAGAGAGAGTAGTTAATTTCAATATAGTGAATAGTGAAAAAAAAATACAATTCTTTTATCAAAAAAAATAATAATAATACAATTATGTCACACAGACTCACAAAAGACATGACAAACAAATTTTGCATTTTCTGGGGAATCATTCTTTTGAATTTTTTTACATCCATTTTCCAATAAACACACAATTCGCATTTGTCATCCCAAAACCATTACGTTCTGTCTCCAACAAGAAACATCATCTTCTTGAAATAGACCAATTCTGCACGAAGACAGCAAATGTAATTCCTAAACCAAAACATGAAATGCATGACACATGTTTCCTCCCAACACAATTTGAAATTCTCAAATACTCTCCAAACAATGAGATCACCACAAACAATGAAACAGAGAGTTCAGTGAGAGAAATTTACAATGTCGTTAACTGAGCGGTTTTATAATCATGTTTCTATATTTGATGTTTCTCTTGCGTTGTTGGGGCTATTTATTTTCTGTTGCTTGCGTGAGAAGTTAACCAACAAGAACGGGCCAATGCTATGGCCAGTGTTCGGAATCACTCCAGAGTTTTTCTTTCATATAAATGATGTCTATGGATGGGTCACAAAGTCTTTGAAAATTTGTCGAGGTACCTTTCTTTACCGCGGAATCTGGCTTGACGGATCTTATGGAGCTGTGACTTGTGTTCCAGCGAATGTCGAGTACATGCTCAAGACTAACTTCAAGAACTTCCCCAAAGGTACCTTCTTTAAAGATCGGTTCAGTGATCTGCTCGAGGATGGTATCTTCAATGCTGATGATGAGTCTTGGAAGGAGCAACGACGGATCATCATAACCGAAATGCATTCAACCCGGTTCATGGAGCATTCTTTTCAGACAACACAACATTTGGTAAAGAAGAAGCTTTTGAAGGTGATGGAGAGTTTCGCGAGGTCGCAAGAAGCTTTCGATCTCCAAGACGTGCTCCTGCGCTTGACGTTTGACATCATCTGCATCGCGGGTCTAGGTGATGATCCAGAGACTCTAGCTGCTGATCTTCCTCAAGTTCCATTTGCTAAAGCTTTTGAAGAAGCAACAGAGTCTACACTGTTTAGATTCATGATCCCTCCGTTTATATGGAAACCCATGAAGTTCCTCGACATTGGGTACGAGAAAGGTCTGAGGAAAGCTGTTGAGGTTGTGCATGGATTCGTCGACGAGATTATTGTCGATCGTCTCTTCAAGCTCAAGGAGGAAGAGTCGTTAGATAATAGATCTGATGTCCTTACAAGGATTATTGAGAAAGAGAGTCATAAAAAAGGTAACGAGATTGATCCTTCCACCATTAGATTTTGTAGACAATTTTGCACAAGTTTCATCTTAGCTGGACGAGACACAAGTTCTGTTGCGCTTTCATGGTTCTGCTGGGTGATACAGAAACACCCAGAAGTTGAAAACAAAATCATATGCGAGATCAGAGAAATCTTGAGACAGCGAGGGGATCCTCCAACCAGCAAAAACGAGAGCCTCTTCACGGTCAGAGAACTAAACAACATGGTATATCTACAAGCAGCACTTTCAGAAACTCTGAGACTTTACCCTCCAATCCCAATGGAGATGAAACAAGCCATTGAAGATGATGTGTTTCCAGATGGGACATTCATAAGAAAAGGTTCACGGGTTTACTTCTCCATCTATGCCATGGGAAGGATGGAATCAATTTGGGGAAAAGATTGTGAAATGTTCAGACCAGAGAGATGGATCCAAGCAGGCCAGTTTGTCAGTGGCGACCAGTTCAAATATGTTGTGTTCAACGCTGGGCCTAGGCTGTGTATAGGAAAAACATTTGCTTTCCAGCAAATGAAGATGATAGCTGCTTCAGTTTTGTTGAGGTACTCAATCAAGGTTGCCCAAGATCACGTCGTTGTCCCGAGAGTTACGACAAACTTGTACATGAAGTACGGTCTCAAAGTGACCATCACGCCAAGAACACTAGAAGAGAAGAAAGTAGAGTCTTGTTCCATGTAGAGGCATTGTAGAGGGGAACTCAATTTATTTGCTTAATACTATAAACTGCAATGTTATACCTGTTTTGGAGCAACTAATCTTCCAAATACATGTACAACGTGTGTGTGCACTGTGAGTCTGTGCAGATAAATTCTTTGATCTGAAGAACTGTCTTCATCCATGGAGTAACATGAAACATTAATGCTTTACATTGGCGTGGCGGGCCATCTTCTTCAAGCCAAAGATTTCCCCTATCATTTTCACTGAAATTGTCTAAGATCACTATCAATCTGCTCTCCCTAAGACAAGACACCACACCATGCTCGGAATCCAATTGATTATTATCAATACTTCACATTTCAATCTCACGCACTCAACAAACTCTAAATCGAGGAAACATCTAAATCTCGAACTTACAGTTGAATCAACATAAGAATTCAAGTTTATCTCAATAACATAAGAATTCAAAGTTTGGAGATACAAAGGAGGCAGAGCTAAGACTCAAAATTTTCCAGGAAAATTGGAGAGATAAAACTTGTACTTGGAAAGCTTCATCGTCTCTCCATTGGAGACAATCTCCTCTCCTCACCGACTCACACTCAATCTCTTTCTCTGGACTTTTATTGCACATCACATCGAATTTTGACGACTTCACAGTTTACTTCCTACTCTTTTGTCTCGCTCTCTACCGTATCTGAAAATAGCGCAATACTCTCCGCCGTTGCGAAACATCTTTCATCACTGAATGCGATCCTTGGTAACGTCGACAAATTCGTGAGAGACAAGAGTCGTATCTCTTCTCCGATCTGGCGATGCTCGAGTTTCTAGGGCTTCTCTTTGCAAATTCGTTCGATTTTGTTATTTAATTTTCCCTCTCTTTTTGGTTAAATAAGCAATCTGGGCCCAAACATTTGGGCCCTGATATCTAGGTCCATCCCGTTTCGACCCATTCTCATTTTACTTTTCGTTGGATTAAAAGGTATTTCTAATTCTAGACAGCTAAAATTCTTTCTTGAGCAACCAAAAACAGATATTTATATGGTTCGTCACCAAAGACATGAGCGCAAATTTTGCATTTTTAGAAGTATTCTTTGCATTTTGCCAACACACAATTTGCATTTTCAACACGAACCTTTACGTTTCGTGTCCCACAAGAAACTTCATCTTCTTGAAATACACCAATTCATCAGGAGTCCGGACTCACTGTCTCCGAGAAGACAGCAACAAAAGTGGTGTTCTTAAGCCAAAACATAAAACGCATGAAAACAAATTTCCTCAAATGCTCTTTGAATCTTCTGTTTACTTATTACACTTTTACATCAAACAATAACTTCCATCTGATCACAAACAAAAACAGAGATTTCACTGAGAGACCTTACAATGTCTGAAATCTCTTCCATGTCTTTAACAGAGAAAGTTTATAATCATCTTTGTCTTACCGATGTTTCTCTCGCCTTGTTAGGACTGTTTGTTTTCTGTTGCTTGCATGAGAAGGTAACAAAAAAGCAGGGGCTAATGATATGGCCAGTGTTCGGGGTGACTCCAGAGTTCTTCTTTAACAGGAATGATGTCTATGGTTGGGTCACGAGGTGTTTGAAAAAATGCAGAGGTACATTTCTTTACCGCGGAATCTGGCTTGGTGGGTCTTATGGAGCTGTGACTTGTGTTCCTGCGAACGTTGAGTACATGCTTAAGACTAACTTCAAGAACTTCCCCAAAGGTCCCTTCTTTAAAGATCGGTTCAGTGATCTGCTTGAAGATGGTATCTTTAATGCTGATGCTGAATTTTGGAAGGAGCAAAGACGGATCATCATAACCGAAATGCATTCAACCCGGTTCGTGGAGCATTCCTTTCAGACAACACAGGATTTGGTAAGGAAGAAGTTGTTGAGGGTGATGGGGAGTTTCGCGAGGTCACAAGAGGCTTTCGACCTCCAAGATGTGCTCTTGCGCTTGACATTTGACAACATCTGCATCGCGGGTCTAGGTGATGACCCGGGAACTCTGGACTTTGATCTTCCTCTTGTTCCATTTGCTCAAGCTTTTGAAGAAGCAACAGAGTCTACGCTGTTTAGATTCATGATTCCTCCTTTTGTATGGAAAACACTGAGGTTCTTAGACATTGGGTATGAGAAAGGTCTCAGGAAAGCTGTTGAGGTCGTCCATGAGTTTGTCGACAAGATGGTTGTGGATCGTATCTGCATGCTCAAGGAGGAAGAAACGTTAGGTAACAGATCCGATGTCCTCTCAAGAATTATTGAGATAGAAAGTCACAAGAAGAGTGATGAAAAAGATCCTTCCACCATCAAATTTTTCAGACAATTCTGCACAAGTTTCATCTTAGCTGGACGAGACACAAGTTCAGTTGCACTTACATGGTTCTTCTGGGTGATACAGAAACACCCAGAAGTTGAAAACAAAATCATCCGTGAGGCCAGAGAAATCTTGAGACAGCGAGGAGATTCAGCAGCCAGCAAAACCGAGGGTCTCTTCACGGTTAAAGAACTAAACGACATGGTATATCTACAAGCAGCACTTTCAGAAACCCTCAGACTTTACCCTCCAATTCCAATGGAAATGAAACAAGCCATTGAAGACGACGTATTTCCCGATGGGACTTTCCTAAGTAAAGGTTCACGGGTTTACTTTGCGATTTACGCCATGGGAAGGATGGAATCCATTTGGGGAAAAGACTGTGAATCGTTCAAACCAGAGAGATGGATCCAAGCAGGGAATTTCGTGAGCGATGACCAATTCAAATACGTTGTGTTCAATGCGGGGCCAAGGCTGTGTCTAGGGAAAACATTTGCTTACCTGCAGATGAAGACAGTCGCTGCTTCAGTCTTGTTGAGGTACTCAATCAAGGTTGCTGAAGATCATGTCGTTGTCCCCAGGGTTACGACAACCTTGTACATGAAGCACGGTCTTAAGGTGACCATCACGCCAAGGTCGCTGGAAGAGAAGACACAAGTTCAGAATTAGATAATCAAGGTTCACAGATGACGGAGAAACATTAGAGTGTTAACAGGTAAATACTCCACATACCATATCATGGAGAAGTTACTAGAGTCATGTTCCTTGTAGAAGCATTTCACTTCAGAGGAAATCGACTTTCCTAATTAATAGTAAAACCGCAATGTAGAATCTTCACCTTCAACTACCTCATTGATAATATACCTGTTTTCGAGCAGCTAATCTTGAAGGCTAAAAATTTCAAATGTGTTTGATGAAAATTTGACATTTTTTAAAAAACAATCGTTGATGTTCTGTATAGAGCCTTAAAGATCACTACACAAATTCAGACCAATCTTATTTAACACATTAGCATATATTGATGTCATTTTCTTCAAGCCATTGATCCAAAGATTAAGGCTAACAATGGTTTGTCCCAGAAGATGCATTGCAGTCATTGTCACTGCAACACCAACCATGTTAGCTTGTGGAATTGGTCTAAGATTATCATCAATCTGTTTTTTTTTTTTTTTTTGGGCAAGAGTAGACAAACACTAAGTGTAAGAACAATTCCAAGCTCGCATAATCCTGAATCCAATTAATTATTGATCTGAAATCAGAAACGGTTCTAAAGTAAAAGCCCAAACCGAAGAAGAGAATGTATCTGAGTCATACCAGCGAACGACTCATCGGTGGCTACATATGGAGGCGAAGCGAATTCGTTGCAATAGAAACCAATTGAAACGATATTCTTAGCGATTGCATCCTATTGACGCGCGTCGACTTCACGCGCCGCCTGTTGATCTGTCGTTGTTGATCTAGCTTTGATCGGCGGATTAGACGACGGTGGTGGTAAATGGTAAACGTAAATCTAGAAGATGATTTTACTCCCCATTATTTTTGCTATTTACGTATTTACCCCGTTTCTTTAATTATGCCAATTTACTCCTCAATAAGTTTGCTATTTACATATCCTTTTATTTTTTATGCAATTTTCACTTATAGAAATCAATTTATTCACTGAAGGTGCAAAAGTTATAGAGTTTTACTTGAACACAATGATATACATAGAAATTGTATAATTGATATTCTAACATTATTTTTTATTCTGACTAAATTAATTTTCTAGCAGGTTTTAGCAAGTCAAAGAGCTTTACAACAAATCCGACTTGAGTGACAAATTATCTAAAGACGACATCGGTTTATACAATCTCGAGCTCTTCAATGGCCTTGTGGCTTTAATGATCTTGAACCACTGGCTCATTGGCTCACACGAACTGTCCTTACTCAGACACTTGCAAGCATTAGCCACGACATTGTTGGTTGCGTCCACGTCAAGGCAAAGGGAAGTCTTGTTACTTGTTTTCGAAGCTAAATGCATCCTAGAGGCCGAGATAGCCTGCCACATCGAACCGGGTCTCGAGCAACTCGTGCGAGTCATCGTAACCCGGTTTTTTGGTCCGTTGTTCTGTAAACACAAAGGCTGGTCTTTGATTCTTAGGGTTTTCTTGGTGTAGCTCCATGGTTCGGAGCTGTTGCACGGACCAAGAGTAAGCATTGTCTTATCATTGAGCGATCTTACTAGGCAGAGTCCGGTTAAGGGATGGAGAACCAGATTGTAAGCATTGGTTCGAGGGCCCGGTCCTAGTAAACCAAATCAATTCAAAAGTTAAATTTTAACACACAATATTGTTTGTAGCAAATCTTGTTCAAACTTTTTAGTAATTTTCGCGATATATGCACCTTGAAGCGGAGATTGAAGAAGAGAGATCCTTTGCAAGAAACTCGAATTTCGAACACTAATCCAATCGGAATCCAACACACCATAATACTCAATCATCCCGACCACGCCTTGTCTTAAGTAATAGCTTCCGGTAAGCGCCCAGAGCGACCAATCGACGTCATTTTCAGCCGCCCAACCGCTTAAGCATCCTAAATAGCGATTGTCATTTGCGTTTTGTCCTCTTTCGTCTATACCGAATTCGCTGAGGAACAAGGGAAAGCCTTTGTTAAGGAGAAAACCGCCACCGTTTCCTATCCGGTTCAGAACCCGACCGCATAGATCGTTAGGGTTATTGGTCGCCCACGAGTTTCCGTCAGAGAAAGAATACCAATGGAGCTCAAACACGAGTTTTCCGGTGAAGGATAGATTTACAGATCTCGACCTAACAAAGGAGAGATCGGCGTCGAAGTTGAGACCGGAGAGGATTACAAGTACGTTCTTGTTTGCTGAATGAACTGCTTCAGCTCCTTGTTGCATATACCTAAAAATATTCAAATTTGTTAAAATAAATTAATTATAACGAAAAATTCAATAAAAATAACTTTAGTTTGTTCAAGTTTTAACTTTCAACCTAAAACTATGATTTTTATAACAAATCTCTTAATCATTGAAAAATCCAAGAAGAAAAACACTTTTTTTTTGTCTGAGTGTGCGTTATTAGTTTCATTAACGTACTGATTCTCCTTAAGAAAATGACATGACTTTTATATATATTTAAAAATCAAAACAACAAAATAATTAATTTTAATTCATTAATTTATTTCTTTTTTTAAATCCCAAAATAAAACAGAGACGATAGTGTTTTAAAAATTATACGGTTTATATTTATATAAAACATATATGCACAGGCTAAATACTAGTTACCATACTTGAACCAATCGTTCACGTTTTGTTTAGGCCCTCTGAGTTCATTCCTTAGACTCATGCCAATGACATTAGAGACACCGTCGAATGTGGCCGCCATTTTACTCAAAGCGGCGGTCCACACGGTGGGATCGAAGAACTGGTCACCGAAGAAACCGTTACCGTCGTTGTTGGCGCAGCACCACCCTGGTTTGGTTAGGTGGTTGTCTAATATCACCATCACATCGTTGTTTCCTAATGTAGTAACCACCATCTGCACCAAAAGAAAAAGAAGGTTATACTATATCATTCACATTTCATTTTCACTCTTTTCTATTATAAGATTGCGGCTTCGGTTAAGATTGGTGATTTTAGATTTATCACGTGGATTTTTAGGATTTTCATGGCATGTGATCTATCCCCTTATGTTTATATTTAGATGACTTTCCGTGTTACACCAGAAATTTTCCGACTATTTTTCAGATTTATAATAGTTATCATCTGTAAATTTGATCATGTCTGTAAGACATATTATTTATTAAATACGAAATAATAGCTTCCGGAACTTAATGATCGTTCTCAAAAAAAAAAAAAAAACTTAAGAAATGAGACGAAATGATTAGGATTATAGAATAAATAAACGTCACGTGTCAATGTATGAATTGATTATGTGTTATCTAAGAGAAACACCACTCGTCTTTTATGTATAGGTTTGTAATCATCTATGAAATTTAATTCGGATCCGAAATGATATTTTGCAATTTCATAAAAGCACCGTCGCTTTGTAGTCTCAAGTGGTAGATTTTTTTTCATGTTTTTTTTTGAATCAGTTGCTAAAGAATGACGTATGCAATATATATCGATGCATTATATATAGTTATATGCCCATTAAGTGATTAAGAACAGGACAAGTCCTTAAGAATATAATTACTTTATTTGAACAGAAAAGGAAAAAGGCCAAACAAACGTCACGAGTGTTATGTGTTCTGAAGTTGCATTCACTTCATTTAATTTACCCACTACAAAACAATATTTAATTAAGATATTGACATATTTCAGCATAGACCATGAATATTATGTTTCTTCTTTTTCAGAAAAAGAAAAATTAACAAAGGCCGTTTTATAGCAATTCCCAACCAAACCCCAACCAAAGTTGATTATGGACTTTGTATATGTAAACTTTCCTTCAAGAGTTGACGTGTTCTTTAGACAGATTGGTTCTTCTACAATTTCAATACGTGTAGTATAGTTTGATAAGCAACATTGAAACTTGAAACATCATTATTCTATCAAAAATTTTAAAACGAATAGAAGCTTTATAATTACTAAATTAATTGAACTTTGAAAATTAGTTGAACATATGTTTAAAGATATCTTTCCCTAGAAGGTTATATAACATAAGTCCATGATGTCCATCTACCACTCTATATGCCTCGTTCGTTTTAAACTTTATTCGATTTGACTATCAAATCCCAAAAAAGAAGAAGAAGAAAACATATAAAGAAGATTAAACACAAAAGCTACATATATATAAATTGGGAAATTACCTAAACTTAAAACACTCAATATTCGTAAATGATAAGTGTTTTAGGATTTGATTATGCACCCGTCTCATTTTATCGTGTATATATATTTTCATATGAATGGAGTGTCGAACGATATTTCATGGAAATATCTACTTTATACATATATATATATATACACAAACAGATTATTACACCTTTCTTGTTAATTAGCAAAATATATTATATGCTCACATGACATATGAAAATGATGTACTGAGATATACGTGTATGTCTATGCATATACGTACGATATATCTTACATTTGCAATAAATATTTGTATCATCTTATTAAACCTATACGTGCACGTTCATCTTTAATTCTTTATTAAAAAAAAACTATACGTTCAAAAAACGCTTTTCAATATTTATTTGTATGAGATTATTTATTCTCTAAGACACTAATTCCCTTGTTGGTCAAGTTTAATTGCCAATGTAACTAGAACAAAATAATAAAACCTCATAGTATATATTTTTAAAAATTATTATTGAAACAGTTTTTAGAATCAAATATTGGAGTATATAAGAGTACCTTGAAAGCTTCAATGAGGGAGAGATCAATAATGGAGGGGTTGTTAGTTTGGAAGCCAACAATGTCATCATTAAGACCAAAGCTTTGAAAAGATTGTCTCACTGTGACATTATTAGCCAATGTCTCATTAGTCATCAAATCCAACGGCCAAGTTAACCTAACACAATTGAAACCCATTTCCACTATCTTTTTGGCCACTACATCAACCGGTTGCTTGCTCAGCCCTTCCGCTACCACAGGTTGGAGGTGCGATGGCCAGTTCACACACGCTAGCTTCACCCGTTGACCATTCTCATCGACGATCCAACGGGAGCTTGTGGAGAGAGGATAAGCCATGTTTGGGATGGTGTGTTGTGCAATGAAGGAGAAGAAGAAACAGAAGAATGGAAAAATGCAAAACATGTGTTTTGGCTCTTGTGTTGTCATTTCTTTTATGAGCTGTGTTTTCTTGTTTCTTTTGTGTGTTGGAGAATCATTTTGACAATAGTCTTTATTTATAGAGAGAGAGAGAGAGAGAGGGTTGAGGAGTAAATGTCTCTGTCATAATAAATTGTTCTTCCTTTACTATTCATATATCATAAGTTATAAGGTATGTTTTTAACATTTTACTTTAATATTAGTTGGCTTCCTTTCCGTGTTAATCAAGGTATGCTATATTGTATAAGATTTTTTAACATGAGTTTTCTTAGAAGACCTTAAAGGTATATACGTAGCTACTGTCTATATCCAAACTATGAGAAGTCTCATAAAACTAAAATTCAACACGTTACCAAATTCTAAATATTATACATAACTAGCTATAATATATTCATACTCACACCAAACATCCTAAACTTAAAAAAGAGATGTCGCTAACTGTCAAAATACTAACATGCGTGTAACGGTTCTGTCTAAAATCCTTGTGAGTATGATCTAAAGATGAAATAGCCGTTTCCCCTGCAAAAATAGGTCTCGCAGCGGCATTAACTTGAGCAGTATTTTCACCACCGTCTTTCCAATTAAATCACATCAATATTTAGTAATCATACAAATAACAATTCAAGTTCAAGTTGTTAATTAACTATATGAAGGTTTTACGCCAAGTTAATTACCTTTGACAATCAAAAGATTTGAACCATATTTCGAATTGTACGTATCATTCTTGACCATATGTTTTTTATTTTTTTTTATAAAGTATTATTGTTCTTCGAGTGTTTTGAGTTGATTCTTGCATTTTGCGATTCCATATACTTTGCTGGTCATCTTCTGATCTATTTTATTTATTAGTAAAGTGTGTCCGTCAAGTGCCTAGGGTTTGTTATTTGAAAATATATTATCAAAATGCGATTTTTTGGTTTTTTTTATGATGAACTTTTAGATATTTTTTTAATTCCGTTTATGACATTTGTTTTCACTATTCACAGATTGTAAAAAAAAAATTGTGTTTTATTTTGCCAAAAAACCATGAATGTAACCTTTGAAGCAATTTCTCCACCGAATTGTGATGATCTATTCAGTTATTTTGATAGTCTTTTCCCAAAATTACTCATGGAAGTCTACAAAATGGTGGAGACCCACTGCAAAGGAGACGAAGGATTTAAATAATTTATCGGATAGATGCATGTGATTTTGCTTTTTATCACTGAGAAATGAAGAGAATTGGGGGCATATATGAAAAAATTATACTATATATGAAATATACATTAAATTTTGTAGTTTTATGATAATCAAATTTTGAATCTTGACTCTCTTTTTTTGGTATTATTGTTTTTATGGGATTCAGGAAGACTAATCAATTAACATCTCGAATGCTTGAGTCAACAATTTTTCATTTTCAGTGTATATGTTTTTATTTTATTTTTTGTCAAATATTTTCAGTGTATATGTTATTTTGTCAACTATGTAGTTGATAGATGTGTTTAATATTGTTCCGTACACAAAAACCAAATGCATTTACCAACTATCTGAATCCATTTACTTATTTAGTCTATTTATATAAGAATTTAATGCCATTTATTTATCTGAGCTGCAATACACTTATTTTAGCATTGTACTTCACTACTTTGTAAAACCCTTCCCTACTATTTTGCTTTCAACGAGATTAATGATGCATTAAAATTCAAATAATGGCTATGTAAATTTATAAAGTACATTAGTACAGTAGTGAGTTAAACCACCGCCTATTAGGCCCCTGAGTGATTCTATTTTTAAAGTCGGTAATTATCTTTTTCAGTTTTTAGTTTTTCAGGAAAATTAAAATCACTGTGTAAAAGGAATCGTTATTATATGTAATACAATATTCTACTAAAAAATAAATTTTAAATGCAAACGTTATTCATAATTTATTTAATCAACAGTTAAAAAAACGAGAAAAAAAATAGAAAGTAAAAGCGATCTGGAAAAAAAAAATGTACAAAGTCGACTGTCAACAAAAAATTGTACAAAGTCGAAATATATACTGTATAACTTTGAATGTAATTTTCTATTTCCAAGATAAAATTACTCTCAAGTAACCATAGATTCGACAACACTTTTTCAGAAGTTAAGAGAAACTTAAAAGCGTTGGAATCAACGACCGTTAAAGTTTAACCTACGTCCAAGTAAATACTCCTTTTGTGTTTTGTCGTAAAACACAAGATTTCCTAAAACTAATTTTTGTTTTTGTTTTTTTTTTTTATTAAAGGAAAACTTTGCTTACCTTAAAGAAAAAAATCACAAATATATGTGGATTATGAGTAAATCTAACCCAAACTAAACCGTGGATTCTAATGAGATGGAAATTTGGGTATTAAAGAATTAATAGATTAAATGGATAAATGGGTTTACTAAATTGGGTTAAAATGGATTAATGATTACCTATAACCAAACCAACACAAATTTAATAATTTAAATCTTGTTTTCTAACCTCCGCCAATTCGTTTATGATTTCTTTGTTTTAAACGTTTTTTTTTTTCCTGATTTAAACCGACCGGTTCTTCGTAACCGCCGGTTTTCTTTTTCTTAGTTCTAACTTGTGCAAACGACATCGTTTTGCGCCAAGGCGTTGATGTTACGCAACGTCCCCTTGGGCGAAACAAAACGAAACGAAACGAAACGAAGCGTCGAGACTCGAGAGATTGTGGCTGTGCAAGAACCTTCGACCCGGAGGCGGAGAGTATGGGCACAAGGCAGTAAGTCAGAGAAGAAGCCGCGCGATCTCTTCTGTATTTGCTTCTTCTTTTTTATCACCGATTGTGTAATGTAAGTTCTCTCTTTAAATTTTTCGATTTTCTTTGTATAATTTAGAACTAAGATGTGGGTGGGTTCCTTGAATTTCTCATTTTCGGCGACGAAGTTTGTTTCTTTTTGAGTTTTCACGGAGATCTTTACTTCAATTTCGCTTATTTCTTTGGCAGGGGAATTGTTTTAGAACCTCGTTGTCCAAGAAGCGTCGATGGGATTAGCATTGACCCTGAGCCTAACTGGAATTTCGATAGCTTGGTCTCTGAGATCGAGTCTGTTGAAAAGAAACTCAATTCCTTCTCAAGGTTTCCCCAGCCATTCACTAAGACAACCTTACGGTATATATCTCTCTCTCTTTTGATTAAATTTTTTAGTTCGTTCTTGAGTTCTGCATTGATTTGGGATTGATAAGAATGTATCTTAGAACTCTTTTGGTTTATTAGTTAGCTGAAATTTAGAAAGTATATAACGTTTCTGATGTTCATTGGCTGTGTTTGAAGGATCGGAAGGAGTGGTAGAGGAGGATTTGTAATGCGTGTATCAGAAGATGAGATGGAGAGTGATGAAGATGAAGAGAGTGATGATCAAGAAGAAGAAGATCATAGTCAAATCTGTACAGCGGGGAAACGTTTTGCCTGTGATGAGCTATACTTGAGGTGATTATTACAAAATCTTTCTTGCTAGCTTGTTTCAGAATTGGGAAAGACTTCTTGAGTTTTGTTTTATGGTTTTTTATCGGTTATTTTCTTGTTCATACAGTGATGAATCTGATGATGAGTTTGACTGTGAACCTGAGTCCTTCTTGATGAGTAAGATGGGTCTGGCTGAGAGTGCCATATATGAGGTGATGAACGACCACCAAACTGAAGTCAAGGTGTGTTGTTGTTGATAAATAGGTACATATTGTCGAGTGTTTTTTATTTCGATTGGTATATTTAACTGATTGAGAATTTGGATCTCTTGATAACAGGAAGATATTAGGAATCAATTATCAGTGGTTGAAACGGAAATAATGAACGAGATTGAAACGTCTCGCTCAGCAATAGCCCGGGTTGAAAAGTACAGTGAAACTAGAAAAGAAGTAGAACGGAAGCTTGATCTTCAATATCAGCGAAAAGTGTAAGCTATTGTTACTGGCATTCTACTTTCAGGAATACATTTTCTTACCAATTTAGTTTGTATGCTTTGGTATTTTTTCCTTCTAATGCCTCCAAATGTTGGGAAATAATGAGTTTTTCGTGTTGCTGTTTTTAGTGCTGAAGCACTTGATACTCATCTGACTGCAGTCCAACGTGAACATGAAATTAAATCTCAAATAGAAGAAAGAAAAATAAGGAGTGAGGAAGCTCAGGAAGAAGCCAGGAGGAGAGAAAGAGCACAGCAAGAAGAGAAACTACGTCAAGAAAAAGCTCGTGCGGAGGCTGAAGTCTGTGTCTATCATTTGAACATTATGTTTGTTAACCTTAGCCTACTCAGCTTGCTTAATGTCTTTCTCTTTTGGTTCTGTTAGATGCTAGCAAAAATTAGAGCTGAAGAAGCAAAGAAAGAAGTTGAGAGAAAGGCAGCCAAAGAATTAGCTGAAAAGGAGGTAGCAGATCGCAAAGCTGCTGAACAAAAACTTGCAGAAGAGAAGGTTGTGACAGAGAGACTTAGTGTTGCTGGTAATTCAGCTACATCGAATGCTCAAGCTGGGGGTGAGCTATCTTCTATTGAGTACATATTGTTCTTCTACATTGCCGTGATTGTTCTTTCTGTTTCATAATGAAGATTGTGATCTCATTTCTTGTTGTGTTTGTATTTTATTATTCATGCTAGGTAAATTAATCCAAGCTGCAGAAAGTTCTTTGACATTGGAGAAGCAAAGATTGAAGAAGCTCGAAGAGTTAGAAGCAATGAATCAGTCGCTAAAATCACGTTCAAATGAGGTAGCTATCCTTTTTTAATGTTTTTATCTGTTGTATCATCCACATTTGATCACAAGTCGTGTCTTTTTACTATCTGTAGGACTTTAGTAGCTTTGAAAAGCATATTGCAAGGGTGATAAAGCAAATAAGGGGGACAAGGGATAATGTAAGGTATGGTTCATGGTTTCTTCCCGTAATCTGTCAGGTTTTCCCCCAAACAAGGTTCAGATCATCTGTTACATTCCATTGTAGCTTTGCCTTTCCTTTCCTCTAGCGTCTATGTCTAGCTCTTTTAGCGCTTTAATCTAGGAGCCTTGATCTTGTTTCGCTTGTGAAAATGTCATTTTTAAGCATTTGATCAGAAAGACTCAGATAGATTTGAAGAGGGTTTGGTGTAAACTAGCATAGGCGTCCCTTATGGAGTTTTGTTAATTCTTCCTTCTTTTTAACTCTAGTTATTTCTGCTTTGTGCCTTTGCAGTTCGAAAAGCAACGAAATTGTTAAAATATTAAAGGATCCTCGTTGTCCAGTGTCCATCAGCATTGCAACTTTTGCAAAGAAGGTAACTTGTATGTCTTGTCAGTTAAACATTCACCTGTTCGTGTTGTATTGTTGAATGTTAAAATTGACTCAGATTGTTGTACTCGGGTCAAATTGAGGAACAACTCTTTGATATGTTCATATGTTGGATTAATGTTTGCTGATTCTTTCAGATGGTCTCCGCTCAAGACCCTTTTGCGTGCAGCTATGTTATTGTATACGTCACCTCGCAGGTACAAAATCCACTTTTGATTCCAATATTTTTACGGTAGATTTTTTGTCAGTTCTGTAGTTAAAACTCTTCTTGCTGTTACTGAATATCATCTACCATTGATGCACACAGTTTCCACAAGCTATGGATATTCTTCTTGCTGAATTCCACAAAGCTTGCATTTACACTGTCCCAAAGCATATTCTTAACTCACAGGTAACAAATCTTCCTTTAAAATTACTTTGACAAAATTGTTAAAAAACCCTTGTCTCTTTCTTGATAATTTCTTTGTAAAATTCAGTCGTCTTGGGACTCAGACGCATATCAACGCCTAGGTTCCATAATGAGACTCTACGGTGCACTTGTCCAGGTTTTTTATTCAATTATATCTTGTGCATTGCTATTTCCGTAGTCCAATTCTTAGCAATGTGAGTCTTATTCTAATAATGGTAATTACAGACCGATATTCGTGGTGGCAATGCTACTAACCTTCATGGGATTGAACATGGTTGGGCTTGGTTTGCCCGGTTCCTTAACAAAATCGCAGCCAACAAAGCTACCGCAACAGCCTTGAATGCATTTCTCCAGGTACCGAGAAAGCATCGATCACAATTACCGATTCTGAATAAAAAAATCATAACTGTGGTGTCTGTCTGTGTGTAGACGGCAGGGTTTGGTCTTCATCAGAGATACAAAGCTCAGTTCTTGAAAGTTGTGAACGTTGTCAGAGAGCATTTCTTGGCGAAATTGAGGGCGAAAAAGGACACGTCGGATCTACAGACGATCATAACCGATATCACGACGTACTTAGATTACCGGATGTATCTTAAGGAACCTGAAGGAAGAACTCTGCGGACGGATACTTTGTCGGCGGAGATTACTGCTGAAGTAGATCAGCAGAGCAACAATCAACAGTACCAGAGGAATTATTACAGAGACTATTATTGATTTGATGCATCTTTCGTCAGATAGAAACGCACCTCAATTTTGTTTACACTCTTGTACTAACAAATGATCACAAATATTTGAAAAATCAAACACAAGATCTGAGGAAAGGAAACCATTTTTCTCTTATTGAGTTCTTTGTTTCATTTATTAATTTCAGTGATGAAGAACTGGAACGAGTTCTAGAGCTGCTTTCTTGCAGAGAGTGATCGCGAGAAGCAGAGTTTCGAAAATGCGAAATGCAAAGACAAATTCAGAACTTTAATGCCCACCAACTGTTTGTTAAAATTGGAGATTAAAGAGTGTCTGATCAAATTGAATTAGAGCTTGTAACAAAGAGGTGTTTGGTATCAGACCAAAATGAAAAGAAACAAAAAAAAAACCTTGTGTTTCTGTCGCTCTATGTTTTTCAGATATATGATCTTAATATAATACAATTACTGTAAAATCAAAATTAAGAAGCTGAGATTATCTTTCATGACCGTCATTTCAGTTATGAAGAAGTGGAACAAGCTCAAGAGTTGCTTTCTTGCTGATAATGATCGATCCAGTTTCCACCAAGTCGATGTCTTTCACAGTCTTCCCTTCAGGCAACCCCCAATCGAAGAAGTAGAGCAAATTCAACAGTCCCAATTCCACGGTGGCGATTCCCATATTCATCCCAGGACAGATTCTCCGGCCAGAACCAAACGGTAAAAGCTCAAAATTCAGTCCCCTGTAATCAATGGAACTGTCGAGAAACCTGTCTGGGTTAAACTCATCTGGGTTTGTCCATAGTTTTGGATCGCGTGCGATCGAATAAATGTTGATCATCATCTGGCTTTTTGGGGGAATATCGTAGCCTTGGATCTTGACTTGAGACATTGTCTCTCTTGGGAGCAAGAGTGGAGCTGCTGGATGTAACCTGAATGTCTCCTTGACCACGAGCTTCAAGTAGTGAAGCTTGTTGAGATCTTCTTCTGTGATTCTCTCCTTCTTGTCCCCGAGTGCTGTCCGGATCTCGTCTTGCACTTTCTCCATCACTCTCGGGTTTCGGATAAGCTCTGTCATCGCCCAGATCAATGTGACGACGCTTGTGTTTACTCCGGCAAGAAATATGTCCTGATACACAAACGCACATATTTTACAATTAGTTAGCCTCTGTGGAACTCAGATGACAAGGTGTTGCGGTCTAGAAGAAGATTTACCGAGATGATTCCTTTGAGATGATCTGTGGTGAGCTTGAAAGAGTCTCCATCTTTCTCTTGCTTCTTCATCAGATCAACCATCACATCAACGACATCGGGGCTCTCTGATACGATTCTTCCAGGCTTATGATGATCATCTAGAATGTTCTGGAAGAAAGTGTCGAGTTCCGAGAAAACATTGTTCAATGTCTTGTTCTGGCCGGAAATCCGGTCGATAAGCCAACCCACTCCAGGGAAGAAATCAGAGAAGGCAATACTATCGACGAGCAACTCAAACTTGTTAACTAGATCCGCAACGTTGTGCTCGTCGATGAACTCGCACTTGTGGATATTTATCCCGAACGCAAGCCTACACACGATACTCGCGACGAGGGTGAAAAGGGTCTTCTTCAGATTCACCGGGGATTGTGTCAGAGCCGATTCGGTTAGTTTCTTGACCAACAAGTCATTCTCTTCCTCTCTGATATACCTGAAAGACTGAAACTTTTTCGTGTTCAGGAGCTCCACAACCACGAGCTTCCTTAACGCTTTCCATTCTTCGCCATAAGGTGCGAATCCGATGTCTTTGAAGTTGTAAGAGATCATTCTGGTCGCGACCGTCTCTGGTCGGCTGCAACATTCAAGATCTTGGGTCTTGAGAGCTTCCTCTGCTGCTTCTCTCGATGAGATCACGACCAGGGGGACAAATCCGAAATGGAGAAGCATCACTGGTCCATACTTTTGGGAGAGATTTCGAAAGCATGTGTGAGGCAATCCTTTGAGGTTGTGTAAGTTTCCGATGATCGGAAGCGTCTTGGGGCCCGGAGGAAGCTTCCATTTTGAGGGTTTGAGCTTTTTTGAGAAGATTGATAAGGAGACTAAGAAAATAGGTAAAAGACAGAGGAAACAGAGCAAGATTGACATTGTTTGCTGCTCTGTTTTTTTTCTTTTCTTTTTCTCGTGTGTTTGGGAATGGTGTACACTGTACAGAAAAGCTTAGACAAAGCGAAATATATAGACAATTATTTCTTATTTATTTTTTAAAACTACTTGTGATTTAATATCTCATTAGTTGCATCGAACAACGTGTTCTAAATAATCATTAATGTTTTCTAGACGGCAACTCTTGCTTGAATCAAGGGTCGTTTCCGTATTCAGATTGTAATCCATTAATCATTAAGTCAATGATTAAGCAAAATAATATAAAGTCTTACCTATGTATTGGAGACATATAAATAATAAAAGAAATAATACTTTAATCTCAATTTTTTTGTTGATAACAATATTCTGCTACCGAAAAGGTAGTAGTGTAAATCTCAGTCCTTTAGAGAGCCACATGTATCACAAAAGATCTAGAATATGTTTATATTTTCAATCCATCACCGCCTTTGTTTTCTACAAAATTTCACAATTTTTGTAGTTGACTTTATCCCTTATTACTTAAGTATAAAAAGAGCAAGATGACAATAATAACAAACAGAAAAAGATTGGCATTTTTTTATTTTCTCTTTCTTTCCTCTGTATTCGAGTGACGAACCAGAGTTTCCAAAATCGAAATATACAGAAGAACTAACCATTAATCATACCTCTAAAGAATTGTGACACATCAACAACTTCTTACCGGTCTTTAAAGCATAAAAGTCAAAGTCACAAAACCTTTTGTTCATATTCACCGTGAGAAATGCTTGCTTGAAAGAGAAATACGCGTATGTATCTGTATGTTCGTTGTTCAAAAGTCTAGTTCTTACTTCTTCGTTTTTTTTGCTACTAAAGTTGACTATTTTGAAGTTGACTTTATACTCTTTTTTTTTTGTCAACCGTTGATTTTATCCATTTTGTTACTTCTGTATTAACCAGGCATGGGCATTCGTACTTCCTAATTGGTTTGGTTCGGTTGTTTAGGATTTTTTGGTCTTTTCGGTGTAGAGAATCGTAACTAGAATCTCAATTATTTGGGCTTGAATGTTTGATAGATACTGTATTTTGTTTTTAAATAACAATCACAATAGTAACATTTTGGTAAAACAGCGTTAGAACTCCGTCACATTTAACCCATTACGGTAATAATCTGGTTTAAGTTGGTCCAATCGGAATTTTTAGACGTTGTGTTGCTAATCACGGGTTCGAAAGAAATGAGCTCTGTTTAAATTGCGTGACCAAGCAAGCACGCAGATTGCAAGAAATCACCAGTAAGCTTTTTTTCTCTTCGTTTTAGAAACTCTTATCTTTATTAGTGATAATTTTCGGATCAGCAAAGATGTTATTTCGTGTGTGAAACCCCATTGCTCACCAAGTGTTTGTGAAAATTCCTGTGTGGAGGTCAAAGAGTGTCTGATCACATGGAATTAGGCTTTGTAAGAGAAATATATGATCTTAAATAGCACACCAGTTGCAAAAACAAATTCAATACAACAAATACATTATTTTATGGACTAATTGTTTCATCAGCATTTCAGTTATGAAGAAGTGGAACAAGCTCAAGAGTCACTTTCTTGCCGATAACGATAGCGCCGGCTTCTTCCAGATCGATGTCCTTCACCGTTTTCCCCTCCGGCAATGCCCAATCAAAGAAGTAGAGCAAATTCAACAGTCCCAATTCCACGGTGACGATTCCCATTGTCATCCCGGGACAGATTCTCCGGCCAGAACCAAAGGGTAAAAGCTCATAGTTCAGTCCCCTGTAATCCATGGAACTGTCGAGAAACCTGTCAGGGTTAAACTCATCTGGGTCCGTCCACAGTTTTGGATCGCGTGCGATCGAGTAAACGTTGATCATGATCTGTGTTTTTGCGGGGATGTCGTAGCCTTGGATCTTGATGTCAGACAGTGTCTCTCTTGGGAGCAAAAGTGGAGCTGCTGGATGTAACCTGAATAACTCCTTGACCATGAGCTTGAAGTAGTGAAGCTTGTTGAGATCTTCTTCTGTGATTCTCTCCTTCTTGTCCCCAAGTGTTGTCCGAATCTCTTCTTGCACTTTCTTCATCACTCTCGGGTTTCTGATCAGCTCGGTCATTCCCCAGATCAAGGTCATCGCGCTTGTGTTTACTCCTGCAAGAAATATGTCCTGATATAACGCAGATCGCGTTAGAAAGATTTAGCCTTTGCAGAATTCAAATGATGGGTGTAGATCTGAAAATTTTAGTCTACAAATATGGTTAAGAAGATTACCGAGATGACTCCTTTCAGATGATCCGTTGTGAGCTTGAAAGAATCGCCGTCTTTCTCTTGCTTTCTCATCATATCGATCATCACGTCGACTACATCAGGACTCTCAAGTACTGTTCTTTCAGGTCTTAGATGATCATCGAGGATATTTTGGAAGAAAGTGTCGAGTTCCGAGAAAACATTGTTCAATCGCTTGTTTTGGCCTGAGATCCGGTCAACGAGCCAACCGATTCCTCCTGGGAAGAAATCAGAGAACGCAGAGCTCGCAAGAACCAACTCAGATTTTTGAACAAGCTCTGCGATACTGTGCTCGTCGATGAACTCACACTTATGGAGATCCTGTCCAAACGCAAGCCTACATACGATGCTTGCGACCAATGTGAAAAGGGTCTTCTTCAGATTCACTGGGGAACGTCTCGAAGCAGATTCAGACAGTTTTTTGACCAACAAGTCATTCTCCTCCTCTCTGATATACCTGAAAGACTGAAGCTTTTTCATGCTGAAGAGCTCGACCACCGCAAGCTTCCTTAACGCCTTCCATGTCTCACCATAGGGCGCAAAGCCGATGTCTTTGAAGTTGTAAGAGACCGTTCTGCCAGAAACTGTCTCTGGTCGGCTACAACACTCAAGATCTTGTGTCTTGAGGACTTCCTCGGCTGCTTCTTTCGATGTGATCACCACCATCCGCACGAATCCGAACCGGAGAAGCATCACTGGTCCGTACTTTTGGGAAAGATTCCGAAGACATAAGTGGAGCATTCCTTCGAGGTTGTGTAAGTTTCCGATGATCGGAAGCTTCTTTGGTCCCGGAGGAAGGTTCCATTTCGAAGGTGTGAGATTTTTCAAGAAGATTAAGATAAGGGGTAAGAGTAAGATGAAACACAAGAAGATCGACATTCTTTTTTTTTCTTTCTGTCTTCTGTATCTTCAAGGGAAGAACATAGTTTACAAATTCGAATTATATAAACAATTAAATTAAAAGGGCAATTCTCATGAATACCATGAAATTGAATTTTGTAGACACATATACCATACAAAAAACCAATGTTCCACCAATACCACAATTTACAAGTCCAATTACTAAAAAGTTCTTACTAAAATTTAACTCAATAACTAAAGAAAAAAAAAAACATAAAAAAACAAAATCTCGTCACTCCACCCACTCCAAAACACGAGAAAAATCAAAAATCTTCGACGGATCAAATCTCGCCGTTGGAAGCATTCACCGTCGCCGGCTGCGCCATCGCCGTCACCGTCAATATCGTCGTCGCCTTCAAGCTCGCCGTCACCATCAATCTCGTCGTCGCCGTCAAGCTCGACCTCGCCGTAAGCAAACCTTAGAACTTGTATAGCTTTCACTTTTCGATTTCATAGTCGGTTCTTCAATTTTGTCACCGATTCTATAGATTCTCGACACCATAAGCTTCTTCTCTTCTTAAATTGGAGGTTTCGGTGTCAATTTTTGGATGTGTTGTCTCTATTGATTCTATTTTTCACCTAGTTCGTCTAGATTTGCTTGTAGTAGCTTTTCACCTACTTTCTTCTAATCCTACCTTTATGCTTTAGTGTGATTAGGAATCTAATTTCCAGTTCAGGTTCTAGGTTCTAGATTCTCAACGTCTTAGTCTCATGTTGTTTAACATATACGATGATATTTTTTACAGATTCCTCTTTAGGTGTGATGGTGTCTCCTTTAACTTCTTATGCTATCAACTTAATCATATGTGACTTTACTCTCATCAAGTTGTATACGAATGCTTCTATATTTCAGTGCGTAAAAGTTTGAATCTGAAACGAAAATAGGAATTTAATCTAAAACGAAAATAGATTAGTTTTCTTTCATATGCACAGAAACTTGAACTCGCTAATTGGTCTTTTCACATGATCTCTCCTCGTTTTGAATGTTACATCTTCAAATATTCACATCGTTCTGTGTTGGCCGTGGTTATTTTTCTGCACTTCTGATTTCAAACCTTCTATTTTTTCTTATGACTTGTACTTGAATCTACACAGGTAGCTACCTATCGTTCTTTCTGCCAAGGAAGCTACCCATCGTTCTTCCTAACAAGGAAGCTCCAACATCCTCATCTCTTACATCTACCAAATCCAAGGTTTTGGTTCACTACTCTAATAAGAATGAGGTTTATATTACCTTTACAATAGACTTTACACTAATCTGAATGTTCTATGTGATTAAAATGAACAATGTTAGTGAAACATACTAAGTGGATGAGAAAAAAAGCTTTGTATTATTCTTAGTTCACATAAACTCAGCAAGTTACATCTTTTTCAAATTTTATCTAATTATTTAGGAAAGCTTCTGCAAATTTTAGGTAGGATTACTTAACAATTAGGAAGGCTTACTATAATCGTTTTGTATAAACAATTAGGAAGACTTACTTAACAATTAGGAAGGCTTACATGCTTGCTTTATCTCTCTTTTATTATTTTTATTGATCTGTTATTTGCCTAAATTTTTCCTGAGAAGAAAATTGGAGTCTTATTTGATTATAGGTGAAAATTTTGATAATCTGAAGTATTTCACACTTTTATACCTACGTTTTATGTGGTCTAATGCTTGGCGATTAATGCAACTCTATGAAAGTTCAGGAAGCAAAAATTGATCCCCTCTGGTAATAGCAAGGAGTCTCCAGCATCTTTGTTCTTTACAGCTTCCAATTTCAGTGTTTTGATTCACAACACTTCACAATAAATTGTACCCTTCTTAATTCATGAACCATATGCCTGAGAGAGTTGTGTTTAGTCTCTGTTATCACTAAACAATCATGTCATGATGATATTCATGAATTGAATGGGATACGATAAGATAAGCGACTATACTTATTTAGATCTTTGAGTTGTTTCTTGCATATGCCTTGTAATTGAGATTTGCTGGAAATATTTACCAAATTTAACTGTCATTTATACGGAAATTTTATCATGATGTGTACATGTCGATAACATGTATGTTTTGATTGTTATTACCGATTTAGGAATCTTTCTCGTCTTCAATTGCAGGATGGCATTTCTAAATCGTTGAAACAAACAATATCTCATCATCTCTACTTAAACTCAGAAATGCTTCCTAAAAGCAATCAAAGCTTTTTAAAATAGAAAAAATGATGTATGAAAGTTTAAGAATGTATAACTAAATATGCAGGAAAACAATCCTAAAAATCTGGAAAGAATTCATAAAAGTTTAGAAAGGTTTCATAAGATTTCAGTAAGGCCTTTCTAAAACTTTTAAAAAACTTCCTGAAAATCCGGAAATACTTCCTAAATCGTGAGAAAAGCTCTATAACATTATGAATGTTTTTTAAAGTGTACAAATGCATCATAAATTGTGAACGAAGACATTCCAAAAAGTATAGAAAGAATTCATAAAAGTTTAAGAAGGTTTCATAAGAATTTAGTAAGGCATTCCTAAAACTTTTAAAAAGCTTACTGAAAATCCGGAAATACTTCCTAAATTGTGTGAAAAGCTCTATAACATTATGAATGCTTTTTTAAAGTGTAAAAATGCATCACAAATTGTGTATAAAGACATTCCTAATAGTATAGAAAGAATTCATAAAACTTTGAAAGGTTTTTTAAAATTTTAGTAAGGTCTTCCTAAAACATTAGAAAAACTTTCTCAAATTTCAGAACTGCCTCCTAAAACGAAGAAATTTTTTCTAAAACATAAGAAATGATTTATGAAAGTTTAAGAATACATCACTAAATGTGCAGGAAGACAATCATAAAATTTTAGAAATAATTCATAAAAGTTTATAAAGCTTTCATAAAATTTTAGTAAGGCCTTCCTAAAACGTTCGAAAAACTTCCTAAAAATCTGGAAATGCTTCTTAAATTGTTAGAAAAGCTCTCTAAAATTATGAATGTTTTTTTTTAAAGTGTAAAAATGCAGCACTAATTCTGTAAGAAAACAGTCTTTAAAGTATATAAAGAATTCATAAAAGTTTGAAAGGTTTCCTAAATTTTTCGTAAGATCTTCCTAAACACATTAGAAAATCTTTCTTAAAATTCAGAATTGCGTTCTAAAACGAAAAAAGAACTTTCTAAAACATAAGAAATTATTTATGAAAGTTTAAGAATGCATCACTAAATGTGCAGGAAGACAATCTTAAAAGTCTAGAAAGAATTCATAAAAGTTTAGAAAGGTTTCAAAACTATTTAGTAAGGTCTTCCTAAAACATTTGAAAAGCTTTCTGAAAATTCAGAAATGCTTCCTAAATAGTTAGAAAAGCTTTCTAACATTAGGAATGGTTTGTAAAAATTTAATAATGCATCACTAAATGTGTAGGAGACATTTTTAAGGTCTAGAAAGAAGTTTTAAAAGTTTAGAAAAATTTCATAAATTTTAGTAAAGTCTTCCTAAAACTTCAGAAATGCTTCATAAATTGTTAGAAGATAAAACATATGTAGCAATTGAAAATAGAAACGATTTAAGAAGAAGATGAAACATTTGTAGCAATTAAAGACACAAAACAATTGGTATATCGTAATTTGCATTGTAACTAATATGTGGATTTCATTAAGGATAGTTTGGAATGATAATGTTGTGAGTATGTAATCTTATCAGTTTTGTTTATCTTGAAAATTGTGCTTATTACTTTAATAAAATGTCATATGGTGAATTTTTAGAAGTCAATGAGAAGAGATGGTGCAATTATGCTCGCAAAGATTGACGAAACCTCTCGAGAGTACAAGCATTCAACGAAAAGATTCTTTTTCGTTTATTCAATGATATTGCATGTTCAAAGAAACCAATCATCCAACCAGTTAAGAAAGTAGTGATTTGCTATTATAACTTTAAATCAAATTGTCTTCAAACAAAGACTTCTTGGGAGAGAATGATGGGGAGCTTGTCAGGTTGACTTAGAGGAGAGGTTGAGGAGCATCGTCTGCTCCAGTGATATTGGTATCTACCTGTGGATGGTGTTGGAGGTCGTAGCTTAAAGAGGAAAATTTGTAATCATTCGCAAAGAGGGTGCCACCCAAGGTAAACGAGGCCAATTTCCAGTTAAGGTCGCATCCTTCACTCAAGCTTTCAGTGTAAACCCTGTAATATGTGGTCCATTTCCACTAAACAACTCAAAGAGATTCCCAAAACACAGTACCTATCAAACCAGAGAGAACATAAACAACCATCTGCAATGTTGCATTTTAAAAATTAGATGCAGCATGTCTAAGCTTCATCAAATTCTTCCAAATCGTGTTCTCACTGTTGGAGTTATCATCAACCTGCAAAAAGATCCTCAAACTAATATGTTCTTAAACTCAATAAACCCAAAGAGAACATGTAATGGTGGATAATAGCCAAATGAATTTGAGTCCAAAGACCCATTTAGACTCACCAAATCTCCTTATACAAGGCCCTCCACTCTTCATTGGCTGACATAACAAATTCTAAGATATCTTTGCACCCAACGCTGAAGAAAGGGAACCATTCCACATAAAACACGTTACAAAACTTCACTAGTTTATCACGGCCATATTTAATCTTGTTGTAAATGGCTGATTGTAAACTCATGAAATTCAAAGAAATTAATCGCTATTTTAAAATATAATTTGGTCAAACAACAACAATTAAATTTAAAAAAATATAAATGAAAGGTATTCAGGTATGTAAATCATTACCTTGGCAATTGCTCCATAACTTGAAATTGGGGATTCATTAACGACGAAGCTTAATCAGTGAAAAGGAGTAGATAAATCAAAGAAAGAGATGATAGAGGGTAATTGGAGAGAGGTGGAGATATTCGAGAGCGAGATCCAAGAGAACTCAAAGAGTAACACAAGCAAGGTAAAGTTACGGCGGAAAGGTCAACTTGAAGAGTGATGACGACGAGATCCATCGGCGAAGCGTTGATCGGGATTGTGAGATCCACCGGCGAAGCGTTGATCGGATGGCGAGATCCACCGGCGAAGCGTTGATCGGAATGGCGAGATCCTCCGGGGAACCATTGATCATGTTGGCGAGATTTTTTGTTTTGGATCGAGGTGAAGAAGAATTGTTGAAACTAATTTTGACTTTAATTCTTTAGTCTACTGAGGATAAATGAGTCTTTTTTCTATTCATTTTGTGGTATTTGTGGAACTTTAGACTCTGTATAGTATTCTTGGCACTAGAAATCATTTTAGTGGTATTCCGAGGAATTTCTCAAAGAATTACTAGTTAATGATTAATTGTCCTTTTCTCTGAATTAGAAAGCGTGTTTCCATAGCTTATTCAACTCACGAGTCGATTTCAATTATAATACAAAGTCGAAGATCCAAAGACAATAAATCCGATGGCTTTTATTATAATAGTGGATACATAATAAATTGGTCTCCAACTATCAACATAAATGTAATTAATGACAGTTTTCTACTGTTGAATATTTTACTATGGAGTATAAGACACTTGCTGTTATAAAATTGTTCGGTAACGTGGTGGATATCTTTTAAAAAAAAATCTAATCATTTCAAATTTGATTATATTTTATTTTCAATCATCAAATCTAATCACCGTAGATTTGGACTTAAATGCCGCAACAATAACGTATATCAATTTAAATTTTCTAATAATAAGGGGTTTGCTAATTATTTTTATTACGAATTGTCAATAATTATTATATTATTTTTTTGTCAACCGAAGTATAATCAGTTTATCCTCAATCCAATTTCTTTTTCTATTTTTCTTGGAATGATTAAGATGGTCATCGAGAATGTTCTGGAAGAAAGCGTCAATCCAATTTCTTCCACGCTTCTTTCGATGAGATCACGACCACATGGGTGGTAATTCTTGGAGTTGGTGTAAGTTTCCGATGATGGGAAGCTTCGGTGGGCAGATTAAGAAAAGAGGTAAGAGGAAGATCAAAAACACAAGAATATTATTTTTCAAAAAAAAACACAAGAATATTGACATTTTCGTTGCCCTGTTTTTTTTTTTTTTTTTTTTTTTTNTGTGTTTTGTATATTAGTTGAAGAACTTTTTTTGTTTGACAATTAGTTGAAGAACTTAACAATTGCTTTACATATTGTTACTACAAAATTTCAAAAATCTTTAAAAAACTATCTCCCAATAACCCCCCAAAGTAGGTGTTTTCTAATATTCATCAAATATTTTTTAAAGGACAACTCTTGATTCAGCTCATGGGTTGTTGTCGATAATAATCCAAAGTAAACGATAACAATAAAATAACCCAAACTCTTACGTGTTGTGGAGGTTAGATGGATTCATGATTTACACGAATCAATCTTGAATATTATATTCTAGAAAAGCCAAACCCAATCTTGATATAAATACCCAAAAGAAATTATTAGAGGAAAATAATGTAATGTTTTTTTTTAAAATTTGTAGTGGGTAGAAAATAAGTTGGTCTCCAACTATCAACAAAATGTAATTAATGACTCCAGCTTAGTCTTGGAATCTTGGGTATTTTACTTACAATATATATACACTTGTTGTTATAAATAAAGTTAATTCCATGTTTGAACATTTCTTTTGATATTTCTTTTCGTTCCATATTTCATTAAAAAAATAATAATAATAATCAAATCTTTGAAATGGAAGCCTCGAAATAGTATGTTAAAAGTTAGTTGGAAATATTCAGAAGATAATTCGAAACAAAAAGCTAATCGGACCGGGTCCGAGTGGAGGGAAATATACAGTCCGAACCGCATAATTTATGAATTACAAGTAGTAGACTGAACCTCGTTTTAGTGAATAAGTTAACTGTCACTAGTTGAATGAATTATAGGGTCTGCTATTCTTAATACTTAAAAGATGTCTATAATTTATAATCAAGCTTAGTGTACCACAAACATTATTTTTAATATTTAACGTGGCATAAACATTCAATAACCGAAATAAAGAAAAAAGTTGCACAAAAAAAAAACATACAGATTTTTAGTGGTGAAGAACTTGAACGAGGTCACAAGCAACTTCATTTCCGGTGATGATCTTACCGGCTTCTTCCTTCTCTGGCAATCCCCAATCGAAGAAGTAAAGCAAATTCAACAATCCCAATTCAACCATGGCGATCGCCATCGCCATCCCTGGACAGATTCTCCTACCAGATCCAAACGGTATATACTCAAAGTTTAGACCTTTGTAATCTATGGAACTCTCCAGAAACCTGTCTGGGTTAAACTCGTCTGGATTTTCCCAGAGTTTTGGATCTCGTGCAATCGCGTAAGCGTTGATCAAGATCTGAGTTTTGGCGGGAATATCGTATCCTTGGATCTTGACGTGAGATAATGTCTCTCTTGGGAGCAATAATGGAGCTGCTGGGTGTAACCTTAATGTCTCCTTAACCATCAGCTTGAAGTAATGGAGTTTGGTCAGATCTTGTTCTGTGATTCTCTCTTTCTTGTCCCCAAGTATTGTCCGAATCTCGTCTTGGACTTTCTTCATCACTTTTGGGTTCCTGATCAGCTCAGTCATTGCCCATATCATTGTGGAGCCGCTTGTGCTAATTCCTGCTGCAAATATGCCCTGATATAACAGAGATTGTGTTACAAGATTAGGCTCACTCCTCTAATGTATTTCTTAAAAAACTGAGAAAACCAAACCGAATTTCTTGAAAAATATTAGGCACACTCCTAATGGAAGATTAGTCTACACAACCAACATCAAGGGTCCAAAACATTACCGATATCATTCCTTTGAGATTATATGTGGAGAGCTTGAAAGAGTCTCCATCTTTGTCTTGCTTCTTCATCATATCGATCATCACGTCAATAATATCAGGGCTCTCAAGCACTCTTCTTTCAGGCTTAAGATGATCAATGAGAATATTCTCGTAGAAAGTGTCGAGTTCCGAGAAATTATTCTCCAATCTCTTCTTCTGACCGGAGATCCAATCGACGAACCTTCCCATTCTTCCAGGAAAGGAATCAGAGAACAGAGGAGTTGTCTGGATTAACTCCATTTTGTCCACAAGATCCGCGATGCTATCTTCGTCGATGAACTCACACTCGTGGAGATTTTGCCCGAGCCCGACCCTACACACAATACTCGCGACTAATGTGTAAATGGCTTTCTTCAGATTCACCGGAGATCGCCTCGAAGCAGCTTCAGAAACTTTCTTGACCATCAAGTCATTCTCTTCCTCTCTGATATACCTGAAAGACTGAATCTTTTTCGCGCTGAAGACCTCGACCACCGAGAGCTTTCGCATCACCCTCCATTCCTCGCCGTAGGGAGAGAATCCGATGTCTTTACAGTTGTAAGAGATTATTCGGATCCCGGCTGTCTCTGGTCGGCTACAACATTCAAGATCGTGGATCTTGAGCACTTCTTCTGCTGCTTCTTTCGATGTGATCACCACCCTCGGCACGAATCCGAACCGAAGAAGCATCACTGGTCCGTACTTTTTGGAAAGATTCTGAAGACATACTTGAAGCATTCCTTCGAGGTTGTGTAAGTTTCCGATGATCGGAAGCTTCTTTGGACCCGGAGGCAGCTTCCATTTCGAAGGTTTGAGAATTCTCAAGAAGATTAAGAAAAGGGGTAAGAGTAAGATGAAACAGAGGAAGATTGACATTTTCGTTGCCCTGTTTTTTTTTTTTTTTTCTTCTTTTTCTTTCTTCTTTGGTTTTGTATTTCAGTTGAAGAGCTTAGCAAACTGATTTATATATAGATACTCATTTTTAGATTAGTGTTTTTCTGATATTCATCCGATATATATGTTCTAAAGGGCACATGGGTCGTTGTCGATAACAATAATTATCCAAAGTGGACGATTAAAATAAAATAACCTCATGCATACCTTAGTTAATCGTGACAAAACTATTATTAAGAAAAATTAAAATACACTGACGAAAGTGATTCTTTAAGATGAATGGTTGAATACACTGAGTGCATTTGTTGGTTGATTTGGATTTATATAAATTTAAAATTATACAAACAAAAGCTTTTCAATATCTTTCCACCAACCCTTTTCTTGGTAACCAATCCCACCATCAATCATCACATAACGTTAATATGATTGTTAATTAATGGTTACAAAATTATTATTAAAATACACTGATGAACACAATCATACATCGATTTAGAGATGTTAAAAGGGCTTAACACTCCAGGGCTAGCCCGGCCCGTCTAATATATGTGTAGCCCTGGCCTAGTTTTTTATGTTGAGATTTGTGAGTCCTGGTAGGGACCCAATTTTTTTTTTTAATTTCTGTTTCTCAAAACGACGTCGTTTAGGTTAGGGTTTAATTCCTTTAGTGAAAACGATGACGTTTCTTTTTTTTTTGGTTTACAAGATCAATCTCCTTACTCGTTTCAGCCGTCGAGCACGAGTATACCAAGTTACAAGTTCGTGTCTGAAGAGCCTCCGGCGATAGGCTGAGCTTGGCTGAGCCTGTGTCTCCGCCGTGTAATCCGGGTTCTTAAAAAGCTCAGAACTAATTCTCAAAGTCTTTTTTTTTTTTTTTTACTTATGTTAATCTGTAAACCTCATCAGTTATTTATGAGAAAAAAAACTTCAGTCTCTCTTTATATAGTAGTAGTCTAATAGACTAAACCTCACATTTTTAGTAGAAAAGTTGTGTGTTGTCACAAATTGAGGGGTTTACTGTTATTTACTTAATGTATGTCTCTAATTTGGAATCAAGCTTAGTGTAGCACAAACATTCAACAACCAAAATAAAGAAGAAGTTGCAAAACAAAAAAACCAGATTTTTAGTGGCGTTTAAGAACTTGAACGAGGTCCAGAGCAACTTCATTGCCGGTGATGATCTCGTCGGCTTCTTCCTTCTCCGGTAATCCCCAGTCGAAGAAGTAAAGCAAATTCAACAGTCCCAGTTCAACAATGACGATCCCCATCGCCATCCCTGGACAGATTCTCCTACCAGATCCAAACGGTAAAAGCTCAAAGTTTAGTCCTCTATAATCTATGGAGCTGTCGAGAAACCTGTCAGGGTTAAACTCATCTGGGTTTTCCCAGTGTTTTGGATCACGAGCAATAGCGTAAGCGTTGATCAAGATCTGGGTTTTGGCGGGAATATCGTATCCTTGGATCTTGATGTGAGACAATGCCTCTCTTGGGAGCAAAAGTGGAGCTGCTGGGTGTAACCTGAATATCTCCTTGACCATGTGCTTGAAGTAGTGAACTTGGTTTAGGTCTTGTTCTGTGATTCTCTCTTTCTTGTCCCCGAGTGTTGTCCGAATTTCGTCTTGCACTTTCTTCATCACTCTTGGGTTTCTGATCAGCTCGGTCATTGCCCATATCAATGTGGTGGCGCTTGTGCTAATTCCTGCTAGAAATATATCCTGACATAAAACACAAATTGTGTGTTACAATAGATGCCTCAAATTGTTTTCTCTCTATTCTAACGTTTTACGAGTTCATCTTTGATTCAATTGCAAATTCATATGACGAGTTTATGATTGGATAGCGAAGATTTACCGAGATCATTCCTTTGAGATGATCTGTGGTGAGCTTGAAAGAGTCTCCATCTTTGTTTTGCTTCCTCATCTTATCGATCATCACGTCGATGATATCAGGGCATAGTACTGTCCTTCCGGGCTTGAGATGATCATCGAGAATATTCTGAAAGAAAGTGTCGAGTACCGAAAAAGCATTCTCCAGTGTCTTGTTCTGACCAGAGATCCAATCGATGAGTTCACCGATTCTTCCGGGAAATAAATCAGAGAACATAGAAGTCCTCGTGAACAATTCAGACTTGTGCACAAGATCCGCGATGCTATCTTCATCGACGAACTCACACTCATGGAGGTTTTGGCCTAGCCCGGTCCTACACACAATACTACCGACTAATGTGTAAAGGGCTTTCTTCAGATTCACCGGAGATCGCCTCGAAGCAGTTTCAGAAAGTTTCTTGACCAACAAGTCATTCTCTTCCTCTCTGATATACCTGAAAGACTGGAGCTTTTTCGCGTTGAAGAGCTCGACCACCGAGAGCTTCCGCATCGCCCTCCATTCGTCACCGTAAGGAGCGAATCCGATGTCTTTACGGTTGTAGGAGATCATTCTGCTCCCGGCTGTCTCTGGTCGGGTGCAACACTCAAGATCGTGGATCTTAAGAACTTCCTCTGCTGCTTCTTTCGATGAGATCACGACCACGGGGACAAATCCGAAGCGGAGATGCACCACTGGTCCATACTTTTGGGAGAGATTCCGACGATTCCTGGGATCTAGTTCTCGGCGTTGGTGTAAGTTGCCGATAATCGGAAGCTTCTTTGGTCCTGGAGGAAGATTCCATTTCGAGGGTTGGAGATGTTTCAAGAAGATTAGGATAAGGGGCAATAGGAAGATGAAACCGAGGAAGATTGACATTTCGTTGCTCTCTTGTTTTTTTATCTTTGTTCAATCGATTTTATATTTCAAATATACATCAGATATTTTTTAAAGGGCAATTATTAATTTTATAATTTCTTATTGGATTAAATTTTTTTTGATCGAGGGTCTCATGACTCTCATCTTAAATCAGTAAAACAATTTGGAGCCCAGCAAGTAAAAGTTAGGCTAATGGGCCTCGAAATTTTGAAGCCCAAAAATTCGAATTAATTGGCGGATTGTGTCTTATAACAAACATTATCAAGCTTCTCCTGTCTTAGCCATTTGGGAGTTGGGGAAGTAAGAACTTCTTACTAAGAAGACTACATTCTACTAAAATATTTGCCCCACTCTGAGCTACTTTCATAAATAAATAATTTTGAACTCTCTGAATCAAATCATAGTAACTTTATGATTTCTTGAAACAATTTTACATTATTATTGTATTACACATCAAAACAAAAACAAAAAAAGACAAGAAAGTTAAAAGCTTTGAGATCGTTTCATCATTGTCGTTGAACCGGTACAAGCATGAGAGGTAGTTTCTTGACTACCGAGAGAGTACCAGCTTCTTCCATATCAATGTCTCCAACTTTCATCCCATCAGGCAATCTCCAATCGAAGAAATAAAGCATATTCAACAATGCCAATTCTATGCCAGCAATCGACATTGGAATCGCTGGACATATCCTTCGACCAGAACCAAACGGTAATAGATTAAAGTTCTGCCCTCTAAAATCTACAGAACTATTGGCAAACCGCTCAGGGATGAAATCTTCGGGGTCGGTCCAACGCTTTGGGTCACGTCCGATCGTCCATACGTTGATTTGAAGAGTTGTCTCCGGGGGAATATCGTAGCCTTGGATATTGACGTGAGACATTGTTTGTCTTGTCACAAGTGGAACTGGTGGGTGCAATCTAAATGTTTCTTTGATTATGAGTTGTAAGTAATCAACTTTGTTGAGGTCATCTTCGGTAATTATCTTCTTCTTGGTACCGAGTGTGGTTCGGATCTCTTCTTGTACTTTCTTCATCACTCTCGGGTTTCGAGCGAGTTCTGTCATCGTCCAGATCATCGTTATGGCACTTGTATCTATCCCTGCAAGAAATATGTCCTGAACAACGCGCAAACACATAATTAACAAAAGCAAAACATACAAACACATGCAAAATGTTTGAAAACAAATTACATGGTGATTACATGTTCGTGATTAGTAAAATTGTTACCCTAGGTAAAGAAAGCTAGAAACGTAAATAGAAGAAGATGGATTATAGAGCATTACCATGAGCACGGCCTTGATATTATCTTGATTGAGCTTGAAATAATCGTCCTTTCCTTGCTTTTTGATGATATCAAGCATCACGGCGACAATATCTGTTGGAGAATCCAAACCTTTACGTCCTGATGATTCCTTCAAGTGATCATCAATCACATGCTGGTATAAAGCATCAAGCTCCTTAAAGACTTTGTTTAACCTCTTGTGTTTACCAAACAACCAATCTATGGATCTTCCGAATCCACCGGGGAACAAGTCAGAGAAAGTGAAATCCCCTAGAGCATCCGCTGCTTCGGTAACCATTTCTTCGATCTTCTCCTGATCGATGAAGGCACAATCATGGAAGTTCTGTCCCAAGGCTACTCTACAAATGATGCTCGCGGTAAGGGAGAAAAAGGTTTTGCTTAGATCCACAGGAGATTGTGTCAAAGCCGATGACTCCGAGACTTTCTTCACCATCAATTCGACCTCTTGCTCTCTTATATACCTAAAAGATTGTACCTTTTTAAGGCTAAAAATCTCGATGACTGCGACTTTCCTCATCTCTCTCCAATACTCACCGTATGGCCCAAAAGTGATGTCTTTAAAGCCATAAGAGAGTTTTTCGGTCCCGACCATCTTTGACCGAGTGGAGCATTCCAAGTCATGGGTTTTGAGCACTTCTTCAGCTGCTTCGCTTGAGGATATCACAACGATTGGAATAGACCCGAGACGAAGAAGCATCACTGGTCCGTATTTGAGGCAGAGCTTGTGGATGCATCTATGTGGTAAGTCACTGAGATGATGCAAATTTCCTATGATTGGGAAACTCGATGGGCTCGGAGGAAGTTTCCATTTTGAGGATTGTAGCTTTTTTGAGAAGATGAAAAAGGAAACTATGAAAATGGGCAAGAGGCATAGGAAACAGAGGATGATTGACATTATTTCTATCTTTTTACGGTATTTTTCGAGTGAAGGATTAAGTTTTGAAGAAAGTTATATATAGACAAAATAATAAGTCACGTTGACGTAAATAATTGATTATTTTTTTAATTAAAAGTTGAGATTTAGGTTCATTGATTAAAAAATGACCTAAAGCCTGATTAGTTTTTTAATCAATGTAGATTTATTTTAGTTAATCAAATCTGATAACCGATAACTTTGCAATAGAAAAGAATGATACAATCTTAGTTATCAAAAAAAAAAAAAAAATGATACAATGTTTGTTCCTCTGTAGCAATGGTCATATGTTTATTTATACCAAGAGGTAGGCAGAAGAAGGGAAGATACACGTTGCTTTGGCGGGTGGGTAATATATAGACGTGTAGCCTTGTTTTTTTGTTTTTCTATGTTTTTTTTTTGTTCCTTTTAATATAGGCAATTTTCTTTTCTTTTTTTGATTGTTCATTTTATATAGTTTGCCTACGATTGAATAGTGAATATCCAAATTATATAAGAAAACTAGTGAAGAAGAATGAGTTCTTTCAAACATTTCAGAAGTAAATCTTTCCTATAGCCAATGAACAAACCTGATGTTGTCTAGAATTCTAGTAAGCAGTTACCAAGTACTGCAAATTTGTTATTGATAGAAAAGCCCACTGATACATCAAATTTAAAAAATCTTAAATGGTGTTGTAGCTTCCAAACAAAATGACAAGAAAGTGTGAGACTTTTCTGTTAACAGTTTCATCAATGTTGTTGATCAAATCGTATAAGAAATAATATAAAAAACAATTTTTTTTTATTGATTTAGAAACTCTCTCAAAACTAAATCTCTCTCTTGGTCTTAGGAACATCTCTCCATAGACCTTTATTTATAGAAGAACAAACTCTTCCTTATTCTATTAGGAATATGCACAAATCTTATCTAAATCTTCTAATCCTTATCTAGAACTTATTTGTGAATCATTATCTCTATCTCTTAAGCAACTTCCTAATGAAATAACTTTCCAACAAGTAATTGAAATTATCCAACATTCTCCCCCATAATTCCAACTTGAACTCTGGGAAGTTTGATCTCTTGAACTCCGATTTGGCTTTTCATTTCTTTGAACTTGATTCTCGCTAATGGCTTAGTGAGAATGTCCGCTTTCTGTTCTACACCGGGTACGTGCTCCACTTCGATTTTGGATTTCTTGGACGTGAAGCTCTCGTAAGGGGNATTTCTTGGACGTGAAGCTCTCGTAAGGGGTCTGACCTTTTAAAGCCTTCGTGGGAACTCGATTGATGAGATAGGTTGAATGGCGTACTGCTTCTCCCCAC